>JAVJIF010019477.1:0-85159 GCA_038442645.1 Agave tequilana | reverse complement strand
AAACCCGAGAGCAACCTGCAGACAGTCGGTCGACCCGGGCGGTCGGCCGACAGACATACACAAGCGTGCATGTCCTGATACAGGCGCCGGTCGGTCGGCCGGTCTAGCCTGAAACAGAAAATCAGAAGGAATTTTGAACTAGGAATTTTTTGAAGATAATTTTGTAGGTATATGTAGTTAAGTATCATGTTGTAAAAGATAGTTATACATGGTGTAAACAAGATATAGATTTGTAAGGATTTTTGGAATCATGTATAAAATCAAGACATGAACTCGAAAACAAATACCAAAACTAAAAACTTGTATTTTGAAAATGTGTGTGTGTATCCTAGAGCAAATTTCTAAACTCAAACTTTAACAAACTATTTCTTACATTGGTTCTAAAGACTACAAGTTCTTCAAGTGGGCTTCTCCATATGATCTTGAAAACTTGATTCTTGAGCCCAAATTGATTTGACTTGAGTCCAAAACACCTTCTTTTAGGGAAGAAACCTTCTATTTTAGTTAGAACCCTGAAACACACTTAACCATAAATAATATTAGTACAAATAACTAATATGTTTTGTAATCATCAAAAAACACAAAAAACGGGTGATTGTAACCTTGGGCAACAGCCACCTCTTGAATCTGTGGGGACCACCTCTTGAATCTGTAGGGCTACTTCCTCCTTTCTGCCTGTGCCACCTAGTGTTAGCGTGATAAGCATCCTCAGTGCATATTAACACACCACACATACTTGTATGATAATAACGCCATGAGCATATGTTATTTGCTTTCTCTCCCCTATTCGAAAGGGTACCTGCATATCGGAGTTCGGATGAGTTCTACTGGAAGTGCGGGCTCCAGTGTGAACTGTCAGTGTTGTGGGACACTGGTGGGGAAAGGGACAAGAATAACATAATGTTGGCCCAAAGGCCCATCACTCTAGTTTTGATGATGATTAACTCATGTAGTTATAGTATTATTGATCTTGTGTTTAATTAGTCTCAGATTTGTGATCAAGATCTTAGTAGGTGTTTAGCTTCAACAAAGGATTTAAAGTCAAGTTTTGGAGCTAGCACGTGTTGATTCAAGAGCTTGTACATCAAGATCACATCAAGTACTCAAGAGGAGTCTAGCTCTTTGGATCAAGGTTTGGACCAAGTCAAGAAGGAGAAGAAGATTTTCAAGTGATGACCTTC
Source organism: Agave tequilana (assembly GCA_038442645.1). Classification (NCBI taxonomy): domain Eukaryota; kingdom Viridiplantae; phylum Streptophyta; class Magnoliopsida; order Asparagales; family Asparagaceae; genus Agave; species Agave tequilana. Next base: position 83,978 of record JAVJIF010019477.1, on the reverse strand, counting down.
AAGAGAAGACTTGTGTTTAGGTTTGTTTTGTTAAGATTTTGTTTTTAGATAAAATGTAATGGATAGATTAGTTGGTGGATTGCTCAAGTGTCATATACACTCACACATAAGATTTAGATGTGTTTTCATCATAGAGTTTTTATTTGGAAAAAATATAGAAGAGTTTTCATTTTGAAAAAAATACCGTTTTGATTTTTGGAGTTTCATATATACATATGTTTTAACCAAAACTATTTTAGAGCTTAATGTCAAAAATATAGATATTTCATCATATATGTGTAGTGGATCATATTCATACACTCTAAGCTTTAAAAGTGTTTAAAATATCTTGTTTATGTATTTGAAGAAGTTTTGGAAAAATCAATTTGGAAAAATACGGATTTTGTTTTAAGCCAAAATATCTAAGTCACAAAATAGTTCAAAATATTTGTAACTGTTGGCCCAAAGGCCTTCCACTCTAGTTTTGATGATGACTCACTCATGTAGTTATGTTTACTAATAATCTTGTGTTTCTAAGTTTCAGATCATTAGCAGGTTATTAGTTTTGATGATTAGCTTCAACAAGGGTTTTGGAAGCATATCATGGTGATTCCGGTGCCAAAGCTTCAAGATTATACCTTTGCACTTGGAAGATCACGGTTTGGGAGCTAGTCTACTTGAAGATAGAAGATCTACAAGCAAGACTTAGGTATCCTAGTTTAGATAGAGTTTTTAGATCCATTTGTAAAGCTTAGTTTAGTTGATATGCTCAAGTGCACAACACACAAGTTTTATGTTTTGATATTTGGTTTTCATGAATAGTTTGATCAAAACAAGTTTTCATATTCTATATGTATAGTAGATGATTTCTTTCTATACATACATGCGTTAACCTTCAAGATAAACTTATTTTGATATTTCTATTCATGTTTGGAAAATCATGTTTGATAAAAATACATGTTTGGTTTTTTGATTGAATCGGTTTTGGATTTCAAGGCTTGACACCCTTCTATAGTTATTATCATAACTTTTTATTTTTATATTCAAATAACATGATTTAACTTTCATCTCAAAGATAACTTTCAGATCTAAATTTCTTATTTAATAACCATTTCCTGATTCTAATTTTAAAGTTGTCAAATATTTGGTTGAAATCTGTTCTTGTTCTGAAAACAGTTTACAGTTTCTGTTTTGACACCTTTTAGTATTTTATTGATAACTTTTAATTCTGAATTGATATTGATTTGATTTAAGTTGCATTTGAAAGTAGACTTCAATATCTACAACTTCATCCTATATACTTATTTCCAAATTCGAACGTTTTAGAGACCTCAAAAATGCGTTCCAACTTGACCTATGTTTGCTGTCTGCCAGGTTGGGCCAGTCGACTGGGACAGTCGACTGGGCCAAGCGGCCAGTCGACCGACCAGTCGACCGGACGTGCACAAAACTGTGCACGCTCGGCCAGTCGAACGGCCAGTCGACTGTACTGAAACAGGTTTGGTCTCGGGTTGTTACCAGTCGACCGACCAGTCGACCGGCAGCTGTCAACGGTCAAAAATAGCCGTTGGACGGTCGACCGGCCAGTCGACCGACCGCCTGTCAGGCTGACACGTCAGCCTAACGGCTAGTTTTGTATAGGGGCTATATAAACCCCATTGTTTGGAGTTTTTGGTTAAGATTTTTGTGCTAGTTTTTCCAGATCTTTTTCATTGTTTTAAAAGTGTTTTCAAAAGAGTTTAAGTGCTAAAAGTGACTCATCTTTATTTGTTTGTTTTGTGTTTTTGAAAATCAAAGAAATAGGATTTGGGATATTTGTGTTGATTTTCATTCTATATCTTTTGGCAAGAATTTTCCCAAGTATTTTTCTTTGTTGCTTGTTTCCAAAACACTTAGTTTCCACTTGAGCTATATCTTCTATCCTAAGTTATTAGGATCTTTGTTTTGTGTGGAAAAAGAAAAGAGAAAAAGAAAGAGAAGTGTTTGAGGTTGTTGTTGTAAACCTCTTTATTGTAAAACACCCTTGTTATTTGTGAATCCCTCTTAGGTAGAGGTGATCGGGTGATTGAGTTTGTTGTGAGCCTCTTCGGTAGAGGTTGTGGGTTTGTTGTATTTCGGCTACGGGCCGTATACCTCTTCGGTAGAGGTGTGGATTGTGGTTGTATAGCCTCGGTGGCTTTGTAAGGTTGAGAAAGGAGTTTGGTACTCCTTATAGTGGATTGGGAAATCCTACACGGTGGTGTAGGCGGGGATGTAGAGTTGGGTACTCGAACCTCGAACAAATTGGTGTTTGCGTTTGATCCAATTCCTCTCAACTCTATCTCTTTTCATTTGTGCAAGCATCATTCATTTCATACAAGCATTATTATTATTCCATAGCATTCATATTATATACCTTGCTTGTATTGCCTTGCATTTATTTCTTATTATTATAACCTTGTATGCTTGCTTAATTGTTTGTGTGTATTTGCTTGGATTGCTTGAGTGTGTTTGCCTTACTTGTACTCATCCAACAAGAGCTTCACATAGCGCCTCAACCCATATCAAGAGGAATCAAGAGGAGTTAGTCCAGAGCCTCGCAAGGGGAATTCGGCTACACTTGTTGAATGTGTTATTTTTGTGCAACTCTTGCATTTAGCTTCCGCATCTAGTTTCATTAGTTTGCATTAAGTTTTTCAATTAGCCCTAGATTAGCATTAACACCTATTCACCCCCCCTCTAGGTGTTTTTCAATTGGTATCAGAGCTAGTGCTCCTGATTTAGGCTTAACATCCTAGGAGTGATCCATTTGCTTGCTAATCTCTTATTTGCATAATACTTGTTTGCATACATTTAGTTTATCATGGACTTCATGACCCCACCTATGTATGATGCTTCCAACATTCTTGTTTGGAAGACTAGAATGTCCATTTACCTTCAAACCCTAGGTTTACATACTTTCCTTGCGGCTACCAGAAATGCTATCTTGGTAACCTCATTCATATAGGGGCCAATGCACAAGCCCTAGAGGCCATTAGAAGCACTTTACCTAAAGACTATCTTTTATGTGTTTCTAATCTTGATTCCGCTTTGCAGTATGGAACAAGTTGACAACAACCACCACCTCCAAGCTTCAAGTCCAAATCCAACAAGAAGAGGAATCTAGTGGAGAATCCGAATCACAACAATGCTACATGGTCCAAGGGAATGACTCCCTTGAGGTACAATCGGAAACTCAACTAGATAGTAATGATTGTGCTAGTTCTTCAAATGATTTTGTTGATCCCCATGCTTTAAATGAAGAACTATCTATTGTTTGTGAAAAACTAATAGAAAAATATAACTTGTTGAAAAAGAAGAGTCTAGGCATTAATAATGAAAATAAAAATTTGATTGCTAGACTTGATGTTGTTTTGCAAGAGAAGGATGAGATTGCTAATGAAAGGACTCATTAAAATCTCAACTTAATCTTGCTTTAAATGAAAATAAAATTTTGAAAATAAAATGATTGTGAAGATGTTTTGAAGAAAAATGATTCTTTAACTTCAAAACTTGATTTTGTTTTAAAAAGTAACCATTCTTTGAAAAATGAAATTGAATTTATTTCAAAAGATTAGAAATTTGTTTAAAGAAAATATTGTTTTGAAAAATAATATGGATGCACATGTTTGCCATGCTAGGGTAGTTTTCACCTAGAACACCTATTGCATGCCACACTTCTTCTTTGATTAACAATGATATATCCATGCTTAAGAAGAAGGTTGATTGTTTGGGCTCCACTATGAGCCAATGTGCCATGAACCACACTCGCTTGGAAACCTTGGTTCGTATGAAACAAGTTCCAACTTTTATGCATGCACACCCTCCACGGCATACACATGCTCCTCACGGACACTTCTCACATGTTTGCTCATGTGTACACATGTACACATTGTGGTCGTAATGGCCACCTTGCTAAATTTTGCTTTGATAGATTAAATAATGTAAATTTAGCAAATAAGTTTGTTTGGGTTAGAGAAGGGACTAACCCCCATGGACCCAAGAAGGTATGGGTACCAAAGACCACCCCTCCAATTTTTGATGTAGGTGTGGGGTCTCACATGACGTGAGAGTGTTGACACCTTGGAGTGGATGCGTTCCGGACTTAAAGGAAATCATATGGATGCATCACTTTCAAGGGAAGAGTTGGTGGGAGGACCACCTTATTTTGGAGAATTAGAGAAGTGCCCTCATCGGTTTTGGTATAAAATCTCTAACTCTCATATTATTTGTTTACATGCTTTTATGATTCATTATTTATAGCATGTCTCATTTGTTTAAGCATATTTTTGATGTCTTTGGATTAGTGTGTAATTCCATGATTATTAGATCCATGACATACATGTATAGTAGTTGAGACACATATGCTCACTTGAATTCATATTTAGTGTTCTCACCGTTTGTTTAGCTATATGTACATCATGAATCTAATACATGTGAATTTACATAGTAATCATGTTTTAGTTTTATCATGATGTTCTTTTATGATTGTTTTAATGTTTCATGTGGTGATAACATGTTTAAATGTAGATTTTATCAAAACTTGCATTATACTTGTGCAAATAGTGAACTACAATTGTTTCTTATATGCTTGTTCTTCATGCTCACTTGTATTCACTATATGCACACGTATGAGCTAAGTTTTGATGATTCGTTCATTTGCACTTGTTATGTCCATTTGCATGTTTATGTATTTTAGAATTCAAATAAAATAATTTTTGATGAATCTTATATGTGTTTATTTAAAAATATGGTATTCATGTTTGTTTTAATGCTTCATGACTTGATTACATGTTTAGATGTTAGTTTTCATTAAGACTAGTTGTATACTTGTACATATAATGGGAAACAAATTAATCTTTATATATGTTTGAGCTTGAATGCATATTTGTACCCATTAGATGTGCTAGTATAGTCTAGTTTTGATGATCCATACATTTTAGACTTGTATTCATATTTTTGGATTATAAGAGTTTTTATTTCATGTATATGTTTATTTTGCCAAAACATTAAGATATACATGTATACCTCTTGAGTCATTTGCCTTCAATGCAAAATCTATTTATGGACTCAATTGTGTTTAGGGATATGTATGTATACTTAGTGTAGTGACAATTCATACATATACCTTGAAATGAAATTGATTTTGGATGAAAATTTAGTTTTTCATGTTTCATGTATTATAAGTTTAACCTCATGTATATGTCTTTCTAGTTCAAACTAATCTTATACATATACATCTTTTTGAGCCACGTGCCTTCATGCATATACTTTAGTGGACTCGTTGAGTTTTGGATATGTATGTATATTTTAGTTTGCATCAGACATACATATGCCATTGAAGATTAAACTGTAGTTTTATGATTTTCTAATTTTGATGTTTAAAGGAATAATTGAGTTTAATGAAATATTTTTCATGATTATGATCTTCACATTTTATTTGTACACTCATATCTATTACTCATGTTTTGTTTCTCATGAGTTGTGCTTAATTGATTAGAGTAATAATTATTATGTGATTTTCATTTCTATGAAAAATAATCTTGTTTTATTCCTTGCTTGAAGGATTTCATACTAGTTTACAAAACTTTTCATTTTAACTAGTTCGGATTCTTCTTTGTGATATGAGATATACCATACTTATTATTGTTAATTCAATTGGTATCATTGAACTCTTTCAATTGGTATTAATTTGATTTCTTATGTATACTCATATTTGTTGATTTGTGTATGTATGCTTACAACTTGGTATCATCTATTAGTGATTGGTACTCATTTTGTCTTCATACACATTTACATGTTTTATTTGTGCTATTATATTTCTATATCTTAAGCACAAATATGTTTATGCTAGTGCTTGTGACTTAATTTTTATTTCAATTGATTTAGTCTTTCAATTGATACCTTAATCAAGCCTAAGCATGTTTTTAGTTAGTATTTCATAAAGGGGAGAAATTTGAATTTCTTATTTCAATTGGTATTTGATTTCCACTCCCACACTTTATGACTTTAAAAATTGAATTTGAATGAAATATATTTTCAATTTGGTATCATTGGTATGCTTTCTTATCAATTAGTATCAAAATGTTTTAATATGTTAAAACATGTAACAATCAATAATAAAAATTATGATATGTATTTTTGACTCTCTTTATGATTACATGATTTTGTTTCTATTGGTATCTAGATGCACTTTATTGACATATTTTTAACTGATATCAATGTTTTGATTTTAACCCTTTATGATTCTTGGTTTAGAACAAAAAGGGGGAGAAGATTTTGTATTGTTTCGAATGTTTTGATTACCCTTCTTGATTTTTTTTTGTTTTTAACAAAAAGGGGGAGAAAAATTTGTTTTTATGTTTTTTACCCCTTTGTTGATGATTGACAAAAAGGGGGAGAAGAATTTGTGTTTTGTGTTTTATATATGCATGTCTTCCTTGTGTTTGCATATATGTTTGGTTGTTTGCTTATTTTAATTGGTATCTAGAACATGCTTTATGTTGAATATTCCATTAGTATCTAGAGCACCATGTTTATATGATGCATGAGTTAAGGGGGAGCTTCTTTGAAGCTTAACTTTAATCCATGCATATATAACTCCATGAGTTTTGTCATCATCAAAAAGGGGAGATTGTTGGCCCAAGGCCTTCACTCTAGTTTTGATGATGACTCACTCATGTAGTTATGTTTACTAATAATCTTGTGTTTCTAAGTTTCAGATCATTAGCAGGTTATTAGTTTTGATGATTAGCTTCAACAAGGGTTTTGGAAGCATATCATGGTGATTCCGGTGCCAAAGCTTCAAGATTATACCTTTGCACTTGGAAGATCACGGTTTGGGAGCTAGTCTACTTGAAGATAGAAGATCTACAAGCAAGACTTAGGTATCCTAGTTTAGATAGAGTTTTTAGATCCATTTGTAAAGCTTAGTTTAGTTGATATGCTCAAGTGCACAACACACAAGTTTTATGTTTTGATATTTGGTTTTCATGAATAGTTTGATCAAAACAAGTTTTCATATTCTATATGTATAGTAGATGATTTCTTTCTATACATACATGCGTTAACCTTCAAGATAAACTTATTTTGATATTTCTATTCATGTTTGGAAAATCATGTTTGATAAAAATACATGTTTGGTTTTTTGATTGAATCGGTTTTGGATTTCAAGGCTTGACACCCTTCTATAGTTTATCATAACTTTTATTTTTATATTCAAATAACATGATTTAACTTTCATTTCAAAGATAACTTTCAGATCTAAATTTCTTATTTAATAACCATTTCCTGATTCTAATTTTAAAGTTGTCAAATATTTGGTTGAAATCTGTTCTTGTTCTGAAAACAGTTTACAGTTTCTGTTTTGACACCTTTTAGTATTTTATTGATAACTTTTTATTCTGAATTGATATTGATTTGATTTAGTTTCATTTGAAAGTAGACTTCAATATCTACAACTTCATCCTATATACTTATTTCCAAATTCGAACGTTTTAGACCTCAAAAATGCGTTCCAACCTGACCTATGTTTGCTGTCTGCCAGGTTGGGCCAGTCGACTGGGACAGTCGACTGGGCCAAGCGGCCAGTCGACCGACCAGTCGACCGGACGTGCACAAAACTGTGCACGTCGGCCAGTCGACCGGCCAGTCGACTGTACTGAAACAGGTTTGGTCTCGGGTTGTTACCAGTCGACCGGCAGCTGTCAACGGTCAAAAATAGCCGTTGGACGGTTGACCGGCCAGTCGACCGACCGCCTGTCAGGCTGACACGTCAGCCTAACGGCTAGTTTTGTATAGGGGCTATATAAACCCATTGTTTGGAGTTTTTGGTTAAGATTTTTGTGCTAGTTTTTCCAGATCTTTTTCATTGTTTTAAAAGTGTTTTCAAAGAGTTTAAGTGCTAAAAGTGACTCATCTTTATTTGTTTGTTTTGTGTTTTTGGAAAATCAAAGAAAATAGGATTTGGGATATTTGTGTTGATTTTCATTCTATATCTTTTGGCAAGAATTTTCCCAAGTATTTTTCTTTGTTGCTTGTTTCCAAACACTTAGTTTCCACTTGAGCTATATCTTCTATCCTAAGTTATTAGGATCTTTGTTTTGTGTGGAAAAAGAAAAGAGAAAAGAAAGAGAAGTGTTTGAGGTTGTTGTTGTAAACCTCTTTATTGTAAAACACCCTTGTTATTTGTGAATCCCTCTTAGGTAGAGGTGATCGGGTGATTGAGTTTGTTGTGAGCCTCTTCGGTAGAGGTTGTGGGTTTGTTGTATTTCGGCTACGGGCCGTATACCTCTTCGGTAGAGGTGTGGATTGTGGTTGTATAGCCTCGGTGGCTTTGTAAGGTTGAGAAAGGAGTTTGGTACTCCTTATAGTGGATTGGGAAATCCTACACGTGGTGTAGGCGGGGATGTAGAGTTGGGTACTCGAACCTCGAAACAAATATTGGTGTTTGCGTTTGATCCAATTCCTCTCAACTCTATCTCTTTTCATTTGTGCAAGCATCATTCATTTCATACAAGCATTATTATTATTCCATAGCATTCATATTATATACCTTGCTTGTATTGCCTTGCATTTATTTCTTATTATTATAACCTTGTATGCTTGGCTTAATTGTTTGTGTGTATATTGCTTGGATTGCTTGAGTGTGTTTGCCTTACTTGTACTCATCCAACAAGAGCTTCACATAGCGCCTCAACCCATATCAAGGGGAATCAAGAGGAGTTAGTCCAGAGCCTCGCAAGGGGAATTCGGCTACACTTGTTGAATTGTATTAGTTTGTGCAACTCTTGCATTTAGCTTCCGCATCTAGTTTCATTAGTTTGCATTAAGTTTTTCAATTAGCCCTAGATTAGCATTAACACCTATTCACCCCCCCTCTAGGTGTTTTTCAGTAACATGTTTTGATTTTTATCCAAACATGTTTGTATATCAAAGTATTATACTAAACTTATTTTTGTAGATTTTTAGAGATTTTATGGGAGTTTATTGAAGGAAAAATGACAAACTTTTAATCCCTAAAAAAATACTGTTCTGGCTTCTGTCGGTCGACTGCACGGTCGACCGAGCTAGAGGTCGGTCGATCGGGCGGTCGACCGACATGCACAAAACGTGCACGTCTTGTTTGGCTGGAGGGCCGGTCGACCGACCTGGTCGACCGCCAGAAAGCTCTGCTCTCTGGAAATGGCCCCGGTCGACCGGGCGGTCGACCGGCAGAGAGTCTGCTCTCTGTATCCAGGCCGCTTTCGACCGGCTGGTCGACCGCTGGCCCAACGGTCAGAAATCTGACCGTTGGCCGGTCGACCGGCGGTCGACCGCCAGCAGTCCTGACTGCTGACTTGGCCTGCAACGGTTAGTTTTTGAGGAGCCTATAAATTGGGCTTCCCTTGGGCTATTTGTGACAAGATTTTTAGAGAGTTTAAAAGCTAATTTTTCCTACTCTATTAAGTATTTATCTTCACTTGTTTTAGAGCCAAATACTTCCATTCAAAAGGAGAGTTTATCAAGAGTTTTCAAAAGTGATTTCTTGTATTTTCCACTACAACTTCAATCCTAGTTTTCTCACAAACACTTGAGCTTTCCATTGATATATCTATCCTATAGGAGAGTTGTTGTGAGAGTGATTTTAGGTGATCAAGTGTTATGATCATCAAAGTTCTCATTCTTGTTTTGAGGAAGCGGACTTGCAGGTTCGCGGTGTTTCGAGTTCTAGTGAAAGCTTGTTGTAGAGGTGCGACCTCGGCAAGCTAGTATGCTTGCGGTGTGTAGTTCTTGCGGGAATGAGTGAAGGGACTAGAGAGTCCAAAGGAGTTCTAGTGTGAACTCGCTTGTAGGTGTTGCGACACCGAGTGATCCGGTGGGATCGGTTTTTAGTGGAAATCCTTCATAGTGTTGAAGGCGGGGACGTAAAGCAAGTGTGCTCAAATCTCGAAACAATTCTCCCGTGTTTGCGATTGCTCTCTCTATCTCACTTGTCTTTATATCTTGCATGCTTATATTGTCTTTATCTTTATATGCTTGATATATCTTGTGCTTATATTGTTATATGCTTGGGGATTGTTTGCTCACACTTGTATTTAACCAAGAGAGTCAAAGCGGCACCTCAACTCTTATCTAGAGAACTTGAGGAGATAGTCCAGAGCCCTTCACGAGGAATTCGGCTACACTCTTAGGTTATACTTGGTGTGTTGTGCATAATATTTTTAGTTTGCATAAATAGTTTTAATTTCGCATTAATTCATTATTAGATTAGCTAGTCACCTATTCACCCCCCTCAGGTGATTTCAATTGGTATCAGAGCCAAGTGCTCTTGATTTGGGTCTAACCACCTTGAGTTAAAGATCCTCATTTATAGCTAATCACAATATTTATACACACACATGGATTTCATGTCACCTCCCACCTTTGACATTCTTAACATCCAAACTTGGAAGGTTAAGATGTCTATGTACCTCAAAGCCCTAAGCATTCATGTTTATTTTGCCACTATTAAAGATTCTTATTGTTTAAATGGCAAAAATATTGAGGTTAATGCAAAAGCCATCCATGCTTTAAAGAGTACCCTAAATGATGAATATTTATCTAGGGCTGCTAATGTCGATTCGGCTTTTGTAGTATGGAACACCATTGTCTCCCTTGACGAACAAGAGCAATACTATGCGGGGAGCGACTCGGATGTTGGAAGTGAGGCTTCAAACGTATGCTACATGGTCCAAGGGGATAACCCCCTTGAAGTAAACTCTGAATCCGAGTTAGAAGAGGAGATTGATATGCCTTATAATGAACTTGCATCTTTTTGTCAACAACTCCTTAAAAAGTATGACATGCTTAAAAAGAAAAAAAGAAAAAAATAAATAAATTTGATTCCTTGTTAAAAGAAAAAAGATTCTTTTCAAACAAAATTGGAATGAATTTCAAAAGAAAATGATTTGTTGAAAAAGGATAATATTTCCTTAACTTCTAAATTGAATGATCTTTGTGAAGGAAATACTTCCTTGAAAGATAAAATTATTTTGGTGAAAAGGAAAAAGAAATCGCTTTGCAAGAAAATACCTATTTGAAAAGAAAAATTATTTCAAAAGAAAAAGAAAATGTTTCTAAAAATAAAAAGATTATTGACCATGCTTTTCATGCTACTACTATTGATAAAAATGAAGTTAAATTTTTGAAAAATAAAATAGATTGTTTGAGCTCAACTTTGAGCAAATGTGCATTTAACCATTCTAGATTGGAAACCTTGTTTCAAAGGAAACAAGCTCCACATTTGCATGCGCATCACCCACAACATGCATATGCACAATTTGCACGTCATGATCACACTCATACACATATGCATATTAGAGTGTACAAGTGTACACATTGCGGCCGCAAAGGCCATTTGGCAAAATTTTGTTATGATAGAGTAAATTTTATAAATTTTGCTAATAAGAATGTTTGGGTTCCAAATAAGAATAACCCCTGTGGACCAAAAAGAAATGGGTACTGAAGTCCCCACCTCTTGTATTTGATGTAGGTTTGGGCTCTCACATGACATGAGAGATTTGATGCCTTGGCGGTGGATACATGGACTTGATAGACATACATTTGATGCACCGCTATCAAGGAGGTTTGGTGGGACGACCATCATGTTTTGAAGATTTGGAGTATAGTTCTTATGGTTTGGTAACTATCTCTAAACTCCTATTCTAGTTTACATGCATTTATATTTGATGATTTTTAGCATGTATTAGTGTTATGATAAAATAATCATGTTTTGTGCTTCATGTGCTAAATACTTGTTTAGATGTAGTTTTTATCAAAACTTGTGTATATACGTGTACAAGTAGTGAGCAACATTTGATTCATATACGTTTGCACTTCATTATTCATTTGTACTCACTCATGCACATGTATAGCCTAATTTTGATGGTTCTTGTAGGCTCTCTAAAAATCACTAAAGACAAGTCATCAAAAAGCAGAGTTCAAACTCCAGACGCAGGGCTAATCATAGCCATCACAGCAGCATCAAGACGCGAGGGTCGAAACCCGCGTCTCAGCATCACTGCAGTATCAAAACGCGAGGGTTGAAACCCGCGTCTCAGCATCACTGCAGCACCAAGGCGCGAGGGTCGAAACTCGCGTCTCTGCATCACTGCAGCACCAAGGCGCGAGGGTCGAAACCCGCGTCTCAGTTATAACTACTCTCGTTATTGGGTCAATTGACGCCCACATAATGAGGAAGTTAACCCCCATTATAGAGCGTTTTTAGGGGGCACGTTCACCCCTGAAACCTCTATAAATAAGCCTCGTTGCTATGAAGAAGGGGTCGGTCAATTAGAGAATTCTTGGAGAAGAATTTCACTTGGGAGCTTCCACCAAAAAGAAAGAGAGTTCAACTCTTCGAACAACTTGCTGCGTACAAGTTAATCTTTGCCTACAATCTCTTTGAGATTCCTGGTTGACAGGAGCTGTGTTACTCCGTCTGCCATCCAAAGAGAGGATTCCCAAGAGGTCCGAACGTTCACCTGGTCAACGAAAAACAAGATTCACTTTCCACCGTCACATCAAGAACCCAGCATTAAACAAGGGGAGATTCAAGTCTAAACATCTCCCCTCCCTTGTAGTCGGAGTGTTAATCCGCTGTAATCTTTCATTTGATTCAAGGAAATTTTACAAGGAAACTTCTCCCACCGTACAAGAGATGGCGACTCCGCTGGGGACTACTTTCTCTACTGATGAGCAAGTTGTGGCACAAGGTGACGTCACCTGTATGAGAAAAACAGTCGAATCACTTGTCGTAGAATTCGACCAGGCGAAGTATGAAGAGTTCCTCTCTTCTGGTTCCAAGAGCCCAAAGGCAAGAGTCTACCGAAAAGTCTCTTCGGGGACTTGCTCTCAAGTTTGCTCTGAGATTCTCCCAGACGTGACGGTGAGAAGGATGTAGTGGCTGATCGCATCATGCGTAACGCCCGCACCTCTCAGGAGGCCCGCATGGTTAACGTCCCTGACGTTCAGCCTATTCATCCCCTTCCTCAGCACCAGGTTACCGGGGGTTCCCTTCAACCCACACGGCGTAACCGGAACGCTGATTGGCGACAGAGGCAACGTGCGCGTCAATTACAAGTTAGAACAACTGTTGGTCTAACAGAGATAGGACGCGAAGTTCAGACCGGCGTCTCTTCTGTACCACATCAGACACGTGAGGCCCGCGTTTGGCAACCTAAACGTGAGATTCACCAAGCTTGCATTTCTGAAGCACCGCCTCCCAAATGCCAACGCGAAGTTCGTGCTCTTTGTCAGAGACACGAGACGCGCGTCTCCGTATGCGGGACCCAGCAGCCCTGCGCTTCTCAAGCATCTTTGTCCAGATGCGATAATCGGCAACACGAGAGCCGCGTCTCTTCTCAGCAGAGACGCCAGACTCGCATTCCGGAGCCACGACGCAAGAGCTGCATTCATGCGCCCCGCGTCTTAGAACCCTGCGTCTCAACTGTTGTAACCCCATGCTTCCCAGTGTACGTATCACCGTATCGGTACGCGATACGACGTACAAAATTGATTTGACCTCCGCGGTAGTCCGATTGAGCTGATTTCAGTTTCAAAAATTATTTTCTAATATTTTAGATTTTTCAGGATTTTCTAGAAAATTTTCTGGATTATTTTGGAAAATCTCCGTAGTCGGTGTCGACCGATAACGATAACCGGCCTTCCGATTTTTATTTCACAAACGGAGTAGAATTTTGAGAATTGGCTTTCACCGTATGTCTTAGAATCACATAAACTATGTTCGGGTATTTTTGAGGATTTTTCTAAATTTATCGAAAATCCGGCCAAACCGGTGTCGCCCGGTACCGGCGACAGCTTCCGGGATTTTTAATTTGCAAATCGGATTGAGTTTCTGCAAACCGTCTTCATCTTACGTCTCAGAATAATATTCTCTATTTTTGTAATTTTTGGGAATCATTCGGAGCTGGTCGGAATTTGGGCTAAAAATAATATTATTATTATATTATTTTAATTTTCCTTTTTCTTCTCTTTTCTTCTCCCTTCTTCCTTTTTCCAGCACCTTCTCCCCCACTGCCATAACCCACCGCCAATCCCCTTTCTTTAAATTCTCTCTCTCCTAACTCCCTCTCTAATTCTCTCTCCTAATTCTCTCTCTCCAATTCTCTCTCTCTCTCTCTCTCTCTCTCTCTCTCCACACCCTTCTATTCTCTCTCCCCCTCTCTGTTTGCGGCCCCGCGCGGCTCCAGACCGCCGCCGGCGGCCTGAGCACCGCCGCCGGCGCTGGGCGACCGCCGGCGGGCCTGGGCGGCCGCGCCCCAGCCAAGGCCGGCACCACCCCGCCCCTCTCTTCTTCTCCTTCTTCCCTTTTTCTTCTTTTTCCTCTTCTTTTTCTTCTTCTTCTCCAGCAGCTTCTTCCTCTCTCTCTCTATCTTTCTCTCTCACTCTCCCCCGGCTTGACGGCCGCGCCGCCGGCGGCCGGGATCGCCGCCGGCGGGCCCCCGCCGCCGCCAGCCAGCCTTGCTGGCCGGCTTACCCGCGCAGCAGCAGCAAGAGCTGCTGCTGCTTTAGATCTGTTATTGGGTTCGGGTGGAACCCGAACCCAATAACCTTATTGGGTTAGGAGGTAAACCCAATAACCCATTTGCAAACCCATTAACCCGTTTACCCGTCAACCCATTTGACTTAAGTTAACGGGTTTGGGTCGTGGATCCAAACCCGACCCATTAACAGCCCAAACCCGCATCCAAACTCAATAAAGGTAAATTTTCAGAAAATCCCCTACTAATATTTCTTATTTGCATTTAAATCTTTTTATTACATAATTAACCCTATTTGTTATGATTTAGTATTCAGGCGATATCGGGAGCATCCGGACTCCGATTGGGACGATTCTGGATCCGTTGCGATCATGGGAAAGAGAGCTACCTTTCCGTGGATAGTTTGTGAGTGTTTTTATTTTATAAATTATCTTTTTAGTCTATTAATTGAACTTGGTTACTTTATTCATTACCGGTAAATCCTACTTGGTACACCATATTAAAACATTGTAATAAACACTGTACTTAAAATATGCATGATACCTAATAGACGTAGAGTATGACACTGGATACCTATTAGGTCATGTTCATGGACCACTGACATCCGGCCCACTATGTCACCATATGTTTGGACACTGTCATGTCATGTATCGTATCACAATAACGTTACCTGCATACGGTTCCACAGATACGCTATGACACGATACTGTCACTAGACATGCATGCTAGACACTGTTACTATAATTCACAGGACATGATATTATATGATACACGGACTACCATTATTACATGTACTGTTACATGGATTATGACCACACATTTATGTTCCACTAGTATAAGGATAAGTACCGCATGTCATATTACTGTTATCATCCTTACACTGATACGATAGTTCACAGTACATGATATTAGACACTGCCCATTGGTATTGCACAGATACTATGACATGTCTCACGTTCGTATTCATGTACAGCACTTCACGGCATACCGTCATATCCTATACCGTTATCATCATTACATGGATTCTCGGCATATCACTGCACGGGCTACTGCATTTCATATTAGCATGACACATGTCTGTGTTGTTTCTATCTTCTTGTCATATGGCTCACTGTGCTTATTCCATGTATTATTATTCCATGTTCCCGTATTCATGTTATATGATTGATTCCTGTTACAATGATATGGGTATTCCCGTTACCGGACATGAGAGCTATTGATATGCGATATGTGGACTTCCACATCTATTGATCCCGTTATATTGTTCCTGTTATATTGTTCCTGATATATTGTTCCCGATTCATGCTATATTGTTTTACGCTATCAACAGAGCTCTGGTCCAGTTATCATGTTACCCGTATCATGTACTGTTATTTGTTCTTGTCACACGGTATACTTGACATATCAGATAATAATGATAACTTGGGTATGGGGGAGACTTGACGGTTGATTAGATCTTATCAGGTGATGTACTGGATCCATATTGTTAGTCCCACTGCAGGGGACGGTAGTGCTACCTACCACTAGCTCCATGAGCTCCCATTACTTGATTCGTGCTCCCCTCTTAGCGGAGGGCCCTGGTCTCAGCAGCCAAGGGTTCGTTTAAGGCCGTGATCCCGGGTATGCACGGGATACATCCACCCGATAAGAACTCCTCGACCATGGGTTTCCAATTAACATAATAAAACAGTATACACAATAGTGACGTTGGGAACACTTGTTATTTGGTCACTCTCTCGTCTGGATAATGGTACCCGTAGGCCATGTCCGGATGGGTTCGACTGGAGTGCGGGCTCTCGTATGAACTGCCAGTGGTATGGGACACTGGAAGAGATTGATTAAAATATCAGGTGGTACTGATTTCTACTATTGTTTCAATCACATGACTTGCCTGATACATGTATACTAACTTGTTACTGTTCCTGTTATTTTGTCTGCTATCATGTTCACTATGATCTTGCTTACTTGTTACTGTTCCTGTTCATGTTATCGTATCCGCTATCATGTTACCTGTAGATTTTGCTACACTACCTGATACCTATGGTGGCATACTACTCATGCACATGTACACCTCGCATCACATATATTCTGTTTTGCATTGCTTATATGCTATTTAGACACAACACAGTAGCATGTTCATATTGCATATGCCCACCTGCATGTTCATTTACATCACTACCACGTTCACTACTTTTACGTCACCACTAGCAAATTCATGTCTATTACGTCACCACTAGACAATATTATTTATGATATAACCTGGACACGATTAGAGACATGACCCGATGATTACATATTTTTATTTGTCTACTACTTATTACTGTTACCACATCATATCTTATATCTTATTATCGTGCTTGTATTATTATAGTATATTCCTGCCTTCTTCATTTTACCACTCACTAGGTCGCTTTCTGACGACCCTGGGTTTGCATGCCCAGATTGGAGATCCGAGTTACGATAGCTTCAGAGAGTGCCTTGGAGTCACATGGGAGATTCCGCATCAAGACTATTCATAGGTATTTTAGTGTTTTATTTCTGTTATCTTATTTATCCTTGTTTTCATATCTGTTATGATCGCTGACCTCTTTCTGCAGGTATTCTTGTACTGCTTTCATGCTGGACCTCATATCTATATGGAGGTATTGTACTGTACTGAGGCTTAACGTACGCGTGAGGTTGTTTTCACCTCGCGTATGTACGTCGCCATAACGTCTCCGTATCCTTGGGATCGGGGCGTTACATAGTGGTATCAGAGCCTAGGTTCACACCTGGTGTGGGTAACCACCTGGGTCAATCCTCGGGCTCTTACCAACAGTACAGTCAGGGTCAGATTAATTTATCTGAATTTGGGGATTCCAGCAACGAGTACAAGAATACCATGACCTTGACAATTCATTCCGTGACTCGTTTGTATTCCTTCCTTCCTTTCTATTGTCACCCAGAACATCTGATTTCCTTCTCGCTTTCCTTGCATTGTCTTGCTTCCAATCCGTTAGGATGAGTTCACTACCATACTTCTCCAGCTCGAGTTCCTTGGAGATAGCAGAGTGCGCAGCGAAAGTGTCGTGGACCCGTAATATTTTAGCTTTGGGGTTGAAAATCTTGTTCACACACCTGATTGAAATTGCGAGGACACAATTTTTTGTAAGGTGGGGAGAAATGTAACCCCCTGCTTCCCGGTGTACGTATCACCGTATCGGTACGCGATACGACGTACAAAATTGTTTTGACCTCTGTGGTAGTCTGATTGAGCTGATTTCAGTTTCAAAAATTATTTTCTAATATTTTAGATTTTTCAGGATTTTCTAGAAAATTTTCTGGATTATTTTGGAAAATCTCCGTAGTCGGTGTTGACCGATACTGATAACCGGCCTTCCGAATTTTATTTCACAAACGGAGTAGAATCTTGAGAATTAGCTTTCACCGTATATCTTAGAATCACATAAGCTATGTTCGGGTATTTTTGAGGATTTTTCTGAATTTATCGAAAATCCGGCCAAACCGGTATCGCCCGGTACCGGCGACAGCTTCCGGGATTTTTAATTTGCAAACCGGATTGAGTTTCTGCAAACTGTCTTCATCTTACGTCTCAGAATAATATTCTTTATTTTCTGTAATTTTTGAGCATCATTCGGAGCTGGTCGGAATTTGGGCTAAAATAATAATATTATTATTATATTATTTTAATTTTCCTTTTTCTTCTCTTTTCTTCTCCTTCTTCCTTTTTCCAGCACCTTCTCCCCCACCGCCATAACCCACCACCAATCCCCTTTCTTTAAATTCTCTCTCTCTCCTAACTCCCTCTCTAATTCTCTCTCCTAATTCTCTCTCTCCAATTTCTCTCTCTCTCTCTCTCTCTCTCTCTCTCTCTCTCTCTCTCTCTCTCTCTCTCTCTCTCTCTCTCTCTCCACCCTTCTATTCTCTCTCCCCCTCTCTGTTTGCGGCCCCGCGCGGCTCCAGACCGCCGCCGGCGGCCTGAGCACCGCCGCCGGCGCTGGGCGACCGCCGGCGGGCCTGGGCGGCCGCGCCCCAGCCAAGGCCGGCACCACCCCGCCCCTCCTCTTCTTCTCCTTCTTCCCTTTTTCTTCTTTTTCCTCTTCTTTTTCTTCTTCTTCTCCAGCAGCTTCTTCCTCTCTCTCTCTATCTTTCTCTCTCACTCTCCCCCGGCTTGACGGCCGCGCCGCCGGCGGCCGGGATCGCCGCCGGCGGGCCCCCGCCGCCGCCGGCCAGCCTTGCTGGCCGGCTTACCCGCGCAGCAGCAGCAAGAGCTGCTGCTGCTGTAGATCTGTTATTGGGTTCGGGTGGAACCCGAACCCAATAACCTTATTGGGTTAGGAGGTAAACCCAATAACCCATTTGCAAACCCATTAACCCGTTTACACGTCAACCCATTTGACTTAAGTTAACGGGTTTGGGTCGTGGATCCAAACCCGACCCATTAACAGCCCAAACCCGCATCAAAACTCAATAAAGGTAAATTTTCAGAAAACCCCCTACTAATATTTCTTATTTGCATTTAAATCTTTTTATTACATAATTAACTCTATTTGTTATGATTTAGTATTCAGGCGATATCGGGAGCATCCGGACTCCGATTGGGACGATTCTGGATCCGTTGCGATCATGGGAAAGAGAGCTACCTTTCCGTGGATAGTTTGTGAGTGTTTTTATTTTATAAATTATCTTTTTAGTCTATTAATTGAACTTGGTTGCTTTATTCATTACCGGTAAATCCTACTTGGTACACCATATTAAAACATTGTAATAAACACTGTACTTAAAATATGCATGATACCTAATAGACGTAGAGTATGACACTGGATACCTATTAGGTCATGTTCATGGACCACTGACATCCGGCCCACTATGTCACCATATGTTTGGACACTGTCATGTCATGTATCGTATCACAATAACGTTACCTGCATACGGTTCCACAGATATGCTATGACACGATACTGTCACTAGACATGCATGCTAGACACTGTTACTATAATTCACAGGACATGATATTATATGATACACGGACTACCATTATTACATGTACTGTTACATGGATTATGACCACACATTTATGTTCCACTAGTACAAGGATAAGTACCGCATGTCATATTACTGTTATCATCCTTACACTGATACGATAGTTCACAGTACATGATATTAGACACTGCCCATTGGTATTGCACAGATACTATGACACGTCTCACGTTCGTATTCATGTACAGCACTTCACGGCATACCGTCATATCCTATACCGTTATCATCATTACATGGATTCTCGGCATATCACTGCACGGGCTACTGCATTTCATATTAGCATGACACATGTCTGTGTTGTTTCTATCTTCTTGTCATATGGCTCACTGTGCTTATTTCATGTATTATTATTCCATGTTCCCGTATTCATGTTATATGATTGATTCCTGTTACAATGATATGGGTATTCCCGTTACTGGACATGAGAGCTGTTGATATGCGATATGTGGACTTCCACATCTATTGATCCCGTTATATTGTTCCCGTTATATTGTTCCTGATATATTGTTCCCAATTCCTGTTATATTGTTCTACGCTATCAACAGAGCTCTGGTCCAGTTATCATGTTACCCATATCATGTACTGTTATTTGTTCTTGTCACACGGTATACTTGACATATCAGATAATAATGATAACTTGGGTATGGGGGAGACTTGACGGTTGATTAGATCTTATCAGGTGATGTACTGGATCCATATTGTTAGTCCCACTGCAGGGGACGGTAGTGCTACCTACCACTAGCTCCATGAGCTCCCGTTACTTGATTCGTGCTCCCCTCTTAGCGGAGGGCCCTGGTCTCAGCAGCCAGGGGTTCGTTTAAGGCCGTGATCTCGGGTATGCACGGGATACATCCACCCGATAAGAACTCCTCGACCATGGGTTTCCAATTAACATAATAAAACAGTATACACAATAGTGACGTTGGGAACACTTTTTATTTGGTCACTCTCTCGTCTGGATAATGGTACCCGTAGGCCATGTCCGGATGGGTTCGACTGGAGTGCGGGCTCCCGTATGAACTGCCAGTGGTATGGGACACTGGAAGAGATTGATTAAAATATCAGGTGGTACTGATTTCTACTATTGTGTCAATCATATGACTTGCCTGATACATGTATACTAACTTGTTACTGTTCCTGTTATTTTGTCTGCTATCATGTTCACTGTGATCTTGCTTACTTCTTACTGTTCCTGTTCATGTTATCGTATCCGCTATCATGTTACCTATAGATTTTGCTACACTACCTGATACCTATGGTGGCATACTACTCATGCACATGTACACCTTGCATCACATATATTCTGTTTTGCATTGCTTATATGCTATTTAGACACAACACAGTAGCATGTTCATATTGCATATGCCCACCTGCATGTTCATTTACATCACTACCACGTTCACTACTTTTACGTCACCACTAGCAAATTCATGTCTATTACGTCACCACTAGACAATATTATTTATGATATAACCTGGACACGATTAGAGACATGACCCGATGATTACATATTTTTATTTGTCTACTGCTTATTACTGTTACCACATCATATCTTATATCTTATTATCGTGCTTGTATTATTATAGTATATTCTTGCCTTCTTCATTTTACCACTCACTAGGTCGCTTTCTGACGACCCTGGGTTTGCATGCCCAGATTGGAGATCCGAGTTACGATAGCTTCAGAGAGTGCCTTGGAGTTACATGGGAGATTCCGCATCAAGACTATTCATAGTTATTTTAGTGTTTTATTTCTGTTATCTTATTTATCCTTGTTTTCATATCTGTTATGATCGCTGACCTCTTTCTGCAGGTATTCTTGTACTGCTTTCATGTTGGACCTCATATCTATATGGAGGTATTGTACTGTACTGAGGCTTAACGTACGCGTGAGGTTGTTTTCACCTCGCGTATGTACGTCGCCATAACGTCTCCGTATCCTTGGGATCGGGGCGTTACAACTGTGCGAAACAAGGAAAACTCTTGCAAGTTGAAAGGCCCTCGACAATCTGAGGCTAATCTCTTCGATCCCCCTCCCGCGGATCTAAGGGATTATTTGACAAGGAAGAGAAGTGCTAGTCGGATCACTCTATCGTGTTGCTGTGAACGGCTTATCACAATGCTCTCTGAGTGCCGTTGCAGTTCACGTGCAAGCTAGCAGTCTAAATTTAGACAGCTGACTCTAACTCCCCGATCAGCTAAGAGAAATCACTCCCACGGGAGGAGGACTTTCTCTGACACTGAATACCCTGAACTCACTGCAAACATGACAAGCAGGAGTAGGGAAAATAACCTGTGGTCAGCTCCGACGAGTCTGACATAGAACCGGAAGGAGTGTACTGACATACTCGCACTCAGACTGGGGTAATTCCCTCGATCAATTACAGTGCCTTGGCTGGGGCATTGAAGTAAATGACTCGCATTCCGCTATTGTAGAGTCACAGGCTTCAAACTCTTCCATAGAGAAGGAGGCCTTTATATACATGACAAATACTCCTGAGGAGACAGCCAGGCGCTTGAAGCAGCAAGCCCAAGTCCAGAAAGAACAATTCGAGATGATTCATGCTCAACAAGAATCTATCGATTCCCTCAAGCAGATGCTGGTACAATTGCTTGAAGACAAGAGGAAGTCAACTGACAAAACCTCCTCTAAAAAGTCTAAAGGCAAACGAAAAGAGGGAGAAAGCTCATCTTCTGTACATATTGAGGAGAAAGAGCAATCTATTTCTGGCTTGTCTAAATCCTCATCTCAAGAAAAAGACGACCGAGACCAGGGAAGGGTTCATTCTAAAAGAATGAATCAATTAGAGCAACGTCTTGAGGCCTTTACTAATTGGAAAGGTCTTCAAGAAGCAGGAGTGGTCCGACCATATCCGGCTGAGTGGGACCTTGTTCCATACCCTCCCAAGTTCAAAGCTCCGACCCTCCAAGCGTTTGATGGCAAAGGGTCACCGAACCAACATATCTACTACTTTAAGTCTCAGACAGGGAATGTGGTAGATAACGATGCTATCCTGGTACGTTTGTTCATCGGCACCCTAAAAGGGCTCGCCTTTGAATGGTTCATGAAACTCCCGGAAGGCTCCATTAAAAATTGGGACGATTTGGAGAAGCTCTTCCTGACACACTTCTTTGAAGACGACTCAGAGGTCATAATGCCTACTCTTTTGGCTACAAAGCAGCGAAAGGGGAGTTCGTCTCAAATCATTTGTAGAACGATTTCGGAATGTAGCACTCCGATGTCCAAGCGGTATGACCCATGTCACCCTGGTGGAAACATGCCGCCACAATCTACAAACTTCACTCCTCGCCCAAATAGAAGTTGCCGAAAGCCGCACCTGGAAAAAATTGATCCAGCAAGGTGAACAGGCTGAAGAAATTGTCGCCCAGGTTAGGGCAGAAGAAAACAAACCCAGACCCGAAAGGTTGACAAGGCGTGCGTCAGACACATCCCTCTAAACAAAAAGGAAGGATAACTTGGCGACAGAGACCAAATCCCCCGTCAAACCTCAACCGGTCAAGGGAAGTGGCTCTTCAAGTCAGCCGCGCACCAGCAAGTAGTATTCTTTCAAGGACGAACATGTTGACTCGCTGTTCAAGTTACTTAACAAGAGCAACAGACTGAAGCTTCTTGAAGCTAGACGCCCTGAAGAAGTCGGTAAAACCGATAATCCCAACTACTGCCTGTATCATAGGATGCTGGGACACCCCACCAAGAGCTGTTATGTCTTCAAAGACATCCTTCAGGCCTTGATTGACGCAGAGGTATTAAAACTCCATCCAGAGCAGAAAAAAGTGACGGCCAATATGACATCATTCCTCCAGTTTAGAAGACAAGCTCCAACACCCTCTGGAGTAGTCCCCATCCGAAAAGGGGAGCTAAGAATGATCAACATAGACTCTCACCATCAGCAAGAGAAGGGCCTTGTACCTGTTCCCACACCTCAGGGAGAAGTTATGTGGGTTCATCCCGATCTTGTGGATGGCCAGCAATGGACCACTGTTACCAACAGAAGGTCCAAAGGTAAAGCACAAGCTTCGTCCTGTAATGTGGTGTGCGCTTCTTCCCGAGAAGCGGAAACTGATGTTCCCTCACTGACTGATTCAGAAGAGGAAACAATAGTTCTTACTGCAGAACCCAACCAACTTGTGGCGGAAACTCGATCGGGTCAGTCATATTTAAAAAAGTATGACGAAATGGCGCCAACTCCTCCTAAATCCACTACAGAGTTAACCAAGCCCTCCACAAAACAACCCGTGGAGAGACAGAAAGAGCTTCAGTTTTTCAAAGCTCTCTCAAAAGACATCGCGAAAGGATCCACAACACCTTACCATTTTGACATCCTGACTCAACTGGCCAATATCCCGGCCCGAATCACTCTTTACGAGCTCCTGAGGCTATCAAAGTCAACCAGAGAGGCTTTGAGAGAGGCTCTAGCTGACGCTGAGGTTTTCATGACCCAGGTGCCAGTTAAACCACGGGAGGAAGATGTAGAGAGTTGCCTCCACGCCTCCCAAAATGCTCCCTGCATCACTTTCACGGCAGATGATATGCACGTTAAAGGAAAACATGATCGACCCCTATACTTCACAGGGTACATCGGATCATCTGAAATAAGCCGCATTCAGGTGGATTCAGGGTCTGCATTGAGCATTATGCCTCACCGGGTCATGCAATATTTAGGGGTTCCTACCCACCGGTTTGTTGACACTTTAAAAAAGACAAGATTCTGACTGGCCGGAATAATGTCTAAACTTATTGACATTTACAAAAGACAAGTGACAGACAAGCTGACGACCAGTTCTAAACTTGTTGACATTTACAAAAGACAAGTGATAGACAAGCTGACGACCAGTTCTGTACTTGTTGACATTTATAAAAGACAAGTGACAGATAAGCTGACGACCAATTTTCATCCATCTCCGAGGGACAAAGAAGCAACTTGGACTCTACTGATCCAGTGAAGCAGACAGTGAGCTCCGGGTTGTCTCTAAACAGACCTCAGCAGGTCTAAAATGCTAGCACTTAGCATCACATGAGCCCAAGGGGATAGCCTCGCTTGAGAGGCTAAGATCCGCCAACTTCACCTTGAAGCCGTTCAAAGTTCCATCAGGGAGCTAACTTATAGCTTCGCTTGAAGTACTCAGTTAACTCCGCAGAGAGTTAGCTTCGCTCGAAGCCACAAGCAACTGCGCAGAAAGATGTTCGGTAACTTCACCACAGACGTTATCTAGCTCCGCTGAAGAGCTTTCTTCGGACTTCGCCAGATGCTCCTTCCAGCTCTGCTGCGAGCTCGACGCGAGTAGCTCCGCTGAGGGTCTGTCATGGTCAACCTTTGACCAATTAAATCTCCAGATGAGATCAAATCTAATCAGGATCAAGATTAAATCCAATCAAGATCCAATCTGAGATCAAATTTGACAGTTGCTTGCCATGTTCTCTTGACTCTCCTAAAACAATTAAGAGGATCAAGGGAGATCTTCCAATTATATGGAAAGGATCAAAATAAATCAGGAGACCGATCTACCTGCTACTTCTAACTTCGCGGAAGCTGATTCTAGCCTCGCAGTAAGGCTACCTTCCAGATTTGAATAGATTTGATTCAATCTGTTTTCAGATTTACTAGGGACAATTATACCCTTGCTCTCCCTAAAAATAGCCCACCAGGGGCACAAGGAGAGAGGACTGCACAGAGAGAGAGAGAGATGACCTCCACACGTGAAAGGACGCACACAGAGATCTATTCTCTTGCTTCCAAGAATTCAGACTTTAGAGAGCTGCTTCTCTAATCAGGGTGCTGATACCCTAATACCTTCTTCTCAAGGAATCTCCGGAACCAGGCGAGAAGGAATTCCTAAGTGAAGGCGATTTTGAGAAGTAATAAGAGGGTTCTACCAACCTTCTATTTTTCGATTCCCTGAACCAGGCGAGAAGGGAATCCTATCGATCGCATCGTCAAAGGGACAGTGGTCGCGCGCTGACCAGACTCCTACCGGCACACTTCTCCAGAATCTCAGAGGAGATCTACTTGTAATCTTTTTAGAATACTTATAATTTAGCTCCTCGACCCTTTTTGGTAAGTTTTTCCCTTTGCAAATCAATGGAAAACAAGGTGGCGACTCCGCTTGGGAACGAATTCTCTACTGTTGAGAATCAAGTGTCGCAATGCGACGAACAGACCTTCAGGTCTATCTCTGAACTCAAGGAAGCCAATGCAGCCAGAGCATCTCTGGCTAAATCTTCAATACAAGTCTCTGCGGAGACAAATAAGGCTCTCTGTGAGCCTACTGCGGTCCTCTGGCACAACAAGGAAGCAGGCCCACAGTTCAAGCCTATCACTTTCGAGAACCTAGTCGTTCACTTCAATCAAGAAAAATTTGAAGAAGTCCTCTCTGGGGGTGGTCTAATGCTTCATGCACGGAAGCATAGAAAGGTCTCCATGGCCAAGACCTCAGAACAGAAACCAGAAGCAGAATTTTGTCGACACCCCTCAGCCTCGCGTGTGGCTGGTCAGGTTCCCTGCGAACCTATATCTTCCTTGTCAAAGCAGATGTGGAGGCCAAAGCAGAAGGCTCTATATAAAGCCTCAGGCGTAACTGCGCCACAAGTGCGTCTCTCTCGCGAAGAAAAAGGCAAGATGCCTGCCTGCTCTAATAAGGCTGCTAGCCGCGAAGTCACAACAGCGACCATACCTTCGCCCAATTCCAGAGCTGGAACGCCTCGCGCCAGCCTCGTTCTCATGAGCGAAGCTACTATACCACACGGTACACATCATGCTCATAGCCGCGAAGCTGGAACCAAAGCACCACAACGTGCTTCGTTCCCCAGTCCTTCAAGTACTAAGCTCGCTCTTCGCAGCAGAGCTAAGGGATTGTCCCTAAGTGCTGATAGCGGTGCTCATGCAGCTTCAGCGCCCAAGGGCGTTCCAAAGCTTTTAGCCACGAATTTAGAGCCAAACCACTATCTAAGGCTAATCGCCTTCGTAGCAGCATAGCGGATAAAGTACCACAGCGTGCTTCGCTTCCTAGTTCATCAAGCGCTAAGCTCGCGCTTTGTAGCGGAGCTAAGGGATCGTCCCTAAATGTTGACAGCGTTGCTTATGTAGCTTCAACATCCAAGGGCACTCCCAAGATTCTTAGCCACAAAGCTAGAGCTGAAGCACAGAATCTATTCTGTGCTAATCCCCTCTGTGGTGATAAAAGGGGCAGGACATCATCCTATGCGTGATCCAATAGAGCCTCTGCGCTGAATCGTTTAGGCCCAACTGGGTCTGACTTGCAGGAATTCTTGACAAGCAAACGGAAGTCAGAATCTTTCCAAACTTCTTCCTCCTGTTGTCAACAAGTGGGATGTCAGTTGGTGACACTCCACTCGGTCCATTGCCGGCTAGGACCAATCCCCGCCACCCCTCCAGGTCGACGGTCAGTTTTTGATCGACTGTCGGTGCAGGCCCCGGTGAAACATCATAAGAGGAGCGTATCGCGAGATCTACCCTCTGCATCTGTTAACATGACCGAAAGAGGGTGAGAGCTACACAGGGGTAGACGAGCGTCCCACGATACTCCCTACAGTTCCCCAGATCCAGATTATAGCCCAGGCTTGGGCGAAGTCTTGGTATATGAAGAAGGTGTCTTCTGCAACATCAGATCTAGGGTTGCAATACCCTACAGTTATGAACAACCTTCTTCTTCAACTGTAGTAGCCTCACCGGAACCAAAGAGAGGATTAGTCCAGTGGTCTGATGAAGAAAATGAAGATAGTGGGTACGCCTCTTCGGCGACCCTCAGCTCAGTGCGAACAGACAAAGCATCAGTGAATATGGCTGACAATGGCAATGATGACCTTCGTCGACGTTTGGAAGCTCAAAAGCAAACTTCTAAAACCCAGCAAGAATCTCTGGACAACATTCAACAGATGCTCGCTCAACTCCTCAATAACCGGAATAACAATGATACCGGGAGCAATCACGACGAGGAGGAACCTTTTAGCAATGAACAGCCAAGGATGGAGAAGTCCAAGGAGGGTTCTTCTTTAGACGCTGAAGTCCTTAAGGGCCTCTAAGCTCAAATTGCATCCCTAACTCAGAGGGATGAATTAAAGAAAGTAGGGGTAGTCCGTCCTTACCCGCTGGAGTGGGATTCAGTGCCATACCCATTGAAGTTCAAACCACCAACGTTACATACGTACGATGGTAAAAGCTTGCCGAACTAGCACATCTACTATTTTCGGTCTCAGACCGGTAATGTTATAGACAATGATGTCGTCATGGCTAGGCTGTTCATTGGCACCTTAAAGGGGGTAGCATTTGACTGGTTCTGAAGTCTCCCTCCGGGCTCCATCAATTCCTGAATCGACCTAGAAACTCGATTCCTTTCTCGTTTCTATGAAGACGATACCGAGGTAACCATGGACAAGCTCCTCTCCACCGTACAGAAGAAGGGCGAATCTGTCCGTGACTACATTGAGCGGTTCAGAAACTTGTCTTTGATGTACCCAACAGGGATGCCATTACCCATGCTCTTACAGAAATGCAGGCACAACTTCTTGGACCAAATAGAGATTCACATGGGGACTGTCAAAGCCCATACCTGGAAAGAACTGGTCGAACAAGCTGAGATAGCCGAAAAGTCGGCTAAAAAATTCGAACCATCCACCCCTAAAAGCAAATAGGGTATAATAATAAGGGACGTAGCGACATGGCGCAGTCTTCTCAAGCCAAAGTGAAGGAGACTATGTCCGTAGAATTGTCAGGGGACGTACAGTCGAAGGCCAAGAAAAGCGGTTTCAATAATCAGGAGTCTAAGTTTCCTCCGAAACAGTACTCCTTCAAAGACGATCAGGTGGCCACAATATTCCATTTACTCCACAAAGGAAATAAATTGAAGCTGCCGATACTCTACGTCCCAATGAAATAGGACGCACGAATGATCCCAAATACTGTCTCTTTCACAGGATGATTCACCATGCTACTGACAAGTGCTTTGTCCTCAAGGACAGAATTCAAGCTTTGATCGACGCTGGGGTCCTGACACTGAAGACAGAGTAGAAGAAAGTTACTGCAAATATGGTAACCCTCGAGTTCGAAAAAACCCCAAAGGTCACAGTTCCTGACGGGACCTATCCAGTTCCTGCGCCACGGCTGGAAGTCAAACATCCTATGGCTAAAACTCAAGATAATAAGGGTCTTGTTCCCTTGACACTGGAGACAGGGGAAATCATGTGGATACACCCGGACCTTGTCCAAGATGAACAATGGGATTCAAAGAAGTCCAAGTCGAAGGGCAAATCTTGCAATGTCATCTCCATCCTGCCAGATGATAGCAATCTCACATCAACTTCTCTCAGCGACTCTGATAGGGGCGGAATCTCGCTATAATCCTATTGAGAAGGATTACTTAGCTCTTGTCTTTGTCGTTCAGAAGACACGACATTATTTAGTTAGCCAAACCATACATGTCATTTTCAGAGTGAATCCTTTGCGTCTTCTCATAACGAAGCCAGGATCGTTGAATTCAAAATCAGCTAAATAGGCGCTTCTTTTGTCTCAATACGACATGACCTTTATCCCTCAAAAGGCGGTTAAAGGCCAGGCCCTTGCAGAGTTCTTGGCTGCTCATCCAGTCCCAGAGAACTCAAAACTTCACAAAGATATTCCGGATGAACTCTTCGAGTCCAATGTAACTTCAGAAGATGAAGTGTGATAGATGTTCTTCGATGGAGCATCACGAATAGGCCCCAAGGGCAAGATCATCGCTGGCGTGGGGGTTGTGTTTATCTCTCAACAGAATCATGTCCTTCCTAGAGCATTTTCTCTAACGGAATCATGCTCCAACAATGTAGCAGAATATAATGCTCTACTTATTGGCCTTCAGCTCGCCCACGGAATGGGGGTACGCTATCTCGAAGCTTATGGCGATTCAAAACTGATTATCAATCAGGTTAAAGGCGAATATGAGGTCCGCCATGAGGATTTGGTGCCTTATTATCACACGGTCATCGAATTGGCTAATCTGTTTGACGATTTCTACATCGGGCACGTATCTCGATCTCAGAATACTAAGACGGATGCTCTTGCCGCGTTAGCAACAACGTTAACCTTGCCAGTCGACACCGAATATCACCTCACAGTGGCAACTCGACATCTTGTCTGCTTTAAGCATATGTTAAGAACCCGAGAAGTCTATAATATCTCGACGGTTCTTGAGCCGAGAGATTGGCGATTTTCTTTCATCGACTATGCTCTACATGGTCTGCTGCCAGATGATCCTAAAGAAGCGGCATCTATCAGACGAAGGTCTCTCTGTTTTTATTATGATCCAACTCTGAAGACACTTTACCGTCGTTCATATGACGGTATCCTCCTCCGTTGCCTTTCTAATTCAGAGGCACAGGAAGTGCTTAAAGAAGCACACGATGGTATATGCGGAGCTCATCAGCCAGGTCCGAAACTCAAAGATAGATTGCATAGGCTTGGATATTATTGGCCAACCATGATAGCCGATGCCATCCAATATGCTCGAAGGTGTAAAGCATGTCAAATTCATGCGGACTTCATACACCAACCTCCGGAGTTGCTCCACCCAACTGTTGCTTCATGGCCATTTGAAGCATGGGGAATCGATATCGTAGGGCCAATCAGCCCCTCTTCGACAAGAGGTCACCGGTTTATCCTGGCAATAACCGATTACTTTTCAAAGTGGGCAGAAGCTATACCACTGATTGAAGTCAAAACTTCTAACGCAGTTAATTTCATCAAACACCATGTCATTCATCGATTTGGTGTCCCTAGGCGGATTATCCATGATCATGGTCCCCAATTCATAAGCCAGGTATTCTATCGATTCTGTGATAAATACCGAACTCAGAATGTGGCTTCAACTTCCTATAATCCCGCCGCTAATGGCTTGGCGGAAGCATTCAACAAAACAATCATCAAATTACTCAAAAAGTTCGTCTCATCGAATAAGCGAGATTGGGATGAAAAGCTTGGTGAATGTCTTTGGGCCTACCGAACCACGGTTCGGGCCCCGACAGGCAATACGTCTTTTTTCCTGGTGTACGGGTGTGAAGCAGTCATACCATTGGAAATTCAGATGCCGTCATTGCGAGTCGCTTTAATGACTAAGATCACATCAGAGGATAACGATCGGTTGCGTCTTCAAGAGCTCGAAGTTTTAGATGAGAGGCGACTAAAAGCTCAGCAACACATCGAGTTGTATCAAGCTCGAATCTCAAAAGCCTTCAATAAGAAGGTCAAACAAAGAGTCTTCCAGAAAGGAGATTTGGTTTTAGCCGTCAGACGACCAATGATCATGACGCACAAAACCAAAGGCAAATTTCAGCCTAAATGGGAAGGACCGTTTGTAATAGAAAAAGTCTATTCAAACGGAGCATATCGCCTTATGACTTCAGATGGTGATTTACTCATGATGCCGATCAATGGCAAGTTCTTAAAGAAGTATTATCCTTGATTAAGGATCCTTCTTATGATCAAGTTAACACTACATCTCTGATCAAGACCTTCAAATCTAAGGTACACAGAAAGAGCTCTCTCTTCCTCCAAACGAGATCATACAACTATAAACCAGTAGGAACCTGGTCATACACTGGTTGTCTCAAAGGAGAATCAAGATTACACACGCGCTAACCAAATGATCCAATACCTTTAACGGTTAAGGATAGAGAAAAATGTTGGCCTTTAAGCCCAACATAAGTCCTCGACAACTCATCATGCTGAGGGGAATAGCATGGCTAGCCCGACTCAAACGGTAGTTGGTAATGGCATATCAAACCCGTTGACAGCTGAGGATTTGCTAAAAATCCTAAGGGACCTGTTCCCATTTGATTCCCTCTCCAAAATCACTTATCAATTCTCATCCATGGAATGGTAAGACCACATATAAAGATCTTTCCATCCCTTTCGCTGTTACGTTAACATTAAACCTATGACAGTGATTTCCTCGTTTCTCCCCGTGAGAACGAAACCCTTTCATGCTATGTTTAACAGTATAACCTCTGGCATCCCTTTCGCTGTTACGTTAACATTAAACCTATGACAATGATTTCCTCGTTTCTCTCTGCGAGAACGAGACCCCTTTCATGCTATGTTTAACAATATAACCTCTGGCATCCCTTTTGCTGTTACGTTAACATTAAACCTATGACATTGATTTCCTCGTTTCTCCCCGTGAGAACGAGACCCTTTCATGCTATGTTTAACAGTATAACCTCTGGCATCCATTTCGCTGTTACGTTAACACTAAACCTATGACAGTGATTTCCTCGTTCCTCCCCGTAAGAACGAGACCCTTTCATGCTATGTTTAACAGTATAACCTCTGGCATCCATTTCGCTGTTACGTTAACATTAAACCTATGACAGTGATCTCCTCATTTTTCGCAATGAAAACGAGACCTTTTTCCAAATCCCATCAAAATTTTGAGCTTGGTGGCTTCTCAATCGGTTATGTCATTGCGACCTCTGAACCGGCAGATAACTAAGTCTCACCTTTCAGTCCGACAAGGACTACCTTCGAGCTTGGTGGCTTCTCAATCGGTTATGTCATTGCGACCTCTGAACCGGCAGATAACCAAGTCTCACCTTTCAGTCCGACAAGGACTACCTTCGAGCTTGGTGGCTTCTCAATCGGTTACGTCATTGCGACCTCTGAACCGGCAGATAGCCAAGTCTCACCTTTCAGTCCGACAAGGACTACCTGCGAGCTTGGTGGCTTCTCAATCGGTTACGTCATTGCGACCTCTGAACCGGCAGATAGCCAAGTCTCATCTTTTAGTCCGGCAAGGACTATTTCTTTGTCGTCATACGACAAAGTTTCGAGCTTGGTGGCTTCCCAATCGGTTACGTCATTGCGACCTCTGAACCGGCGGATGGCCTAGTCTCATTATTTAGTCCAGTAAGGACTATTTTCTCAAATGGCTGCAATGCAACTTGAAACCAACAATTCAGTTACTAATGGGGCAGGAGGAGGAAGCGCTGCAGATGGTTTGCCCCCTGTAATAACCGTAGGAGCGTGGCGACGAGACTTCTTCACTACCTGCTTCCTATGAGATCCACCCTCCCGCTTTTGTTTGAAGTGAACGTCAGGATCTTCTTCCTCCACTTCTTCAACATCGGCATATTCTACGAGGGCCATCCCCACCACGCCAGAAGCAGCTGCTGGAGCCTCAGCACCTGTCCCTGCTTCGAAGTGAGGACTTCCTGCATCCGAGGCTTCACTGTCATCAACGGCAATGAATTCCCCTATGTCTGGGACGCAAACCCTTTTACCCTCGTTTTTTCTCAGAAACCTTCCGCTTCAGCCACTGAGAAATTAACTTCACACCAGAAGAATTAACTGAGAATCCGAGGGGTGTGGAGTTTGAGGTTGTATACCACTGGCAGAATCTTAGGGTCATCAGAAGATTCGGAGTCCTTAGCGGCATGCACAGCCGCGCCTCGGTACAGCCTGCAATGAAGAACCGCCAGGCACGGGCTCCATCAATGAGGCTCCCCATGAAAGCCAGATTGCTGTTTGGATTGCCCACGTACAGTTGGTCATATCCAAACTGACAGGCAAATTGACTTGGAGCATAGGGCTCCGGGTAACAGGTGTCCCCGCTTCTGTACAGCAAATGTGAGGGCCGAATGCTGACCAGCCACTCAAAAATTTCCCGGCTCAATGACGTCTGCCCTTCCCCCACATCCTTGAATTCTTCACCATAGCCCGCATCCCGAATATAGGAGAAGCAGCGGAAAAGACTATAGACGTCATGGCGGCACAGTAGATTACGAACCGTAGCCACGTAAGTTTTCAACCATGAACATCCCTCGAATCGACGGAGAAGCGTCGTTCGAATACCTTCCGGGGGTTCCTCTCCGGCTTGGAACATGGAAGGACAGTGAAGGGCAAACCACGCCATCAAATAAGTATACGGCAGACCTATTCTGGGGTTTGGTCCGTCGCAGGACAAAATAGTCCCCTTTCCCCGCTTCGTCGTTGGTGGCCTACAGAAAGCCTCCGTCAATGCGCGAAGGCCTCTCTGAATACAGCACACCATGGCCGGAAGATGTCCAAGAGAGCGACCATGGACTAGACGAACGGCAGGCAACAAGACAGTCGGATGAATGACATCGCCCGGTGAAGATGGCACCACGCATCTCTTCAAGCAGACCGTCAAGAAACCAGCCAGAAGTGCATTCCGGGACGTCGGCCGACGAGCCTGATGGTGAAAAGTTCGAAGAATATCGCCTTTCTCATAGGGGCCGTCATCTTCTTCTAAATTTGGATCCCCTTGAGAATGCTTTTACATCCGGCTAAAGATGTCTTCATCAGCAACTCCACAATGAGCCGCTTCAGGAGTATTTTTCATATCGGGGAACAAATAATCTCCCTAGCTCTTTAAGCTGCATGAAGCTCCGTTACTGCTCCCATGCATACTGGAGCAAATGTACAAATGACACATCAACTCCCGGTAGGTTTCAAACAAGGCGGGCTCCTGCCTCTTCAGAAGCGCCAATTCCGCCTCGCACGGGAAATATTCTTCTATGGGAAAGACCCCAAAGGCAGAGCAGAGATTTCCCACATCTCGTGCAGAGCCATACCCAATTCGCCAACATGGGTGAAGAAAGTCCCTGTAGCCGGGCAGTATAACTCAAAGATGGCGTAGAAGTTCGCTACGCTCATCTGAACGCCATAACAGGTCACCCTGACGGCTTCATAAAGATTCAGCCTCTCCAGATCCTCCTCAAAATGAGCAAGGATATATAGAGTCAAATCCCTCCACCATGCCTTCGGAGGGTGAATCAACCCTGGAGTCCTGAAATCAGTGGCTGGATAGTTGCCACGAACCTTAAAGAATTGATTCCCAAAGGTCTGCGCCACCGTAGGGTTTTCTCCCACTGGGATGTCTGGGAGCACGTTCCCAGTGGAGACCCATTATGCAACGAGGAGGCCCCGCTCTTGTGTAACCGGGTGAGGGAATTATCAACTTCCCTACGTGAACGGATTCAGTAGTCCGACTCACTTGCCACTGCATCTTCCGAGCCTTCGTCACGCATTGAAAAAAGGACAAGGGAAAATGCCGCTTGCTAGACGGGACATAGAACTTCTCGCCATCTAATTGGAAAATCCACTGCCCCTCTCCAGCTAGCAGCTGACGATCATGGTCTGGTGCTGCATCTCCAAACATGAAGCCGGGCTTCCGATAGATTCTTCGGTCAGAATCTTCAAGGGGAGCAGTAATTAAGATGCTCCTCATGGTGCGTTGATCCCCACGGTAAATAAGTGTATCCCAAGCGGGAGAGCTTCGCTCGCTGAACAGAGAAGCCTGCCCTTGAAATTGCAAGCTGACATTGCCATCTAGCCCCCTGGCTGTGCCAAAGAGACTGTTCAAAGGACCGGGAGTGTAATGCACTGCAAGAACAAAGAAAAACCATGATTAGTTCATCAGCCTAACAAAGGCTAAGGCAAGAATGTAACTTGTGTTAAGGCATAGCCTCGCTCTCCGAGCGAAGCTGGCCTGATGATAACTTCGCCCCGAAGCTTAGCTTCGCAGCTGCAGTGTAATTCCGCACTTCACATGAAGGCAGGATGCAGGAAAAATATCCAAGTGTTAGCTTCGCTCTGGAAGCTTAGCCTCGAACAACAGAATGCGACAAAGCCCCAAGGGCTAACTTCGTCAGAAGGATATTATGGTCTAAAGACTATTTTAAGGGCATTAAGGTCCTTTTCAGTTACATTTTAAAGGACAGCTTCGCATCCTGTCATTTAACAGGATGTGAACTACCTAAGGGATAGCTTCGCCTGGAAGCTTAAAGGACTCTTCAGTTCTTGGATTCCCGATCAAGAAATCTAAGGAAATTCAGGGAGTCGAATTCCCTAAGATTAACAAATCATAATTGATCATTTTGGGGCTCATCTAAAGATAGCCAGAAATCGGCTTTAAAGGAGAGGCGACAATCTTTAATCAAAAGGGAAAGATTCCTACCGGCGATCGGTCGTTCGATGACCGAAGGAGGAGAAGGACCCTCCGTTGCAGAGGTTGCGACCTCTTTTCTCGCTCGTCTCTTTGGAGCCATTGAAGAGCAGTGGAGGTTCTTGGATTCTCAAGCAAAGAAGAAAGAAGAAGAAGAAGAGTCAAATGCTCTAGAAAATTCAAAGAGAAGTGATGACCTTCTTTCTCAGCCCGATCAGGCGTTTATAGGCTGATGATCGCCTAATACGACGCCTTGAAAAGAGCACAGGCTGTCATTTCAAATTAATTTGAAACGACTCCTAAAGCGCCTTCCCGAGAAGCGCTGATTCAGCCCCACTAAGGGCTAACTCTGTCACAAGTCAAGTGCTGACTTAGCGCGATGTATTGATAACTTCGCCGAAAAGCATGCCTTAGCTCCGCTAAAAGCACAGTCCGAACTTCGCGGAAACTTCATGTTAGTTTCACTGGAAGCGCGTTCCTGATTTAGAAAAGATTCTGTCTTTAACTTCTCATGAAGTCTATCTCCGCCGGACCAATTCAAGTGAAAGGAAAAAACAGATAAGCAGAAAATAAACTTTTATTGATTTAAAAGGGAAGGTACATTGATACTACTACATCAAGGTTGTGTTTCGTACAACAGAATCATTTTGCGCAAAATGCATACAAGTGGTCCTATCTACTTCCAAGCCTAACCAACTGGACATGAAAGGCCTTCCTCCTGCACAAGGCTGTAATCCTTCGCATAATGGCAGATTTTGCCATCATGGACCTGGATCTTCTTTGATCAAAATTGGCAAAGGACTGATCACCACCAGAAGGCTGGATCTTCTTTGATGAAAATTGGCAATGGAAGGATCCGAGACCTTACCGGTGACGTCCGCTTTCCCGAAGTGGATCATCTTGGATGAGCGGCTACCAGCCTCGCCTCGAAGTGGATCATCTCGGATAAGCGACTGCCAACCTCTTCTGGGAACACCCATCAGCTGCCCCAGTTTGTTCCTCCTGCTTAGGATTAAAGTTTCAACTGAAAAAGCAAGAGACAAGTCTCTGATCTCTTTCATCAGATTGAAAGGCTGGCGAACATAGCTTACTGCAATACAAACTGAAACAAGTTAGCAGTTAAGCAAAGGAAAAGACACAAAAGTGAAACGCTAAGTCAAGTTCTTTGGGCGAAGCAATTTATATCCGATTCAGTTGCGCTTTAAAGATTGATTTCAATTAAAGCAGAGGATAGCCTCGCTTGCACAATGATGATGGGCTAGCTCAGCAAAAGCCAAGTCCTAGCCTTGCCTATATGGCTAAGCCAGACTGATCCTGAGGGACGCAGTCTTAGTTGCACCTATATGGCAAGACTGGCTCGACCTTGAAGAGACTAAGTCCCATTTTTGCCTAAATGGCGAACTTAGCAAGCATGCAATGATCTTTCTTTGATTCAAAAGATAGCTCCGCTGGGAAGCTGGGAAACAGGGTTGAACCCCTTCTCTGCAGATCAATCAGATACAAAATGAAGAGCAAGAGAAATCAATCCCTGAGGTAGCTGTTAAAGCTAAATTGAGGGAGATAAACTCCCTAAAAGTTATCAGTTCATTGGTAGTCTCTGGATGACTGAGACTTACCGGTTCTTGGCTGGGTAATGACCAGAGTGGGTATCCCCACTAGTCCAGAGATCTGAGTATCTCTCTCTAATAATCAAGAGAAGATAAGAGCAGACCGCTTGTCTCCAGAGGACCTCAGGTGTCCTATTTATAGGCCTCATGGCCTGAGCGCACCGCTACGGCTTCAAGTATAGAAGCGCGAGCGGATTTAAGGCATTTATTGAGCCTTGAGAAAGGGAATGGTTTTCCTCGAAAACGCGCAAGGGAGGAATAATCTCCCTCGTTAAAGGCATTTATTGAGCCTTGAGAAATAGAACGGTTTTCCTCGAAAACGCACAAGGGAGGAATGATCTCCCTCAATTAATGTAAGAGAGGTTATTCTAACCTCGAAAAAGGAGCAATCCTTCTCGTAACTGGCCGAAAGCAGTTGGCCTAGGGAAAGGAACGGCATTCCAAAGCAAATCTACTCCGGGAGACCCAGACGCGAAGCTACCCAGACGCGAAGCTACCAGAATCGCGAATCTACACGATTCTTCGGCGAATCTATCCCAAAGCAGGATTAAAAGCGAAGCTGAACTCAACCATCATGGCGATGTTCGTACTTCACAAACCACCGATCAAAGCAATTCAAAGTATTTCGAAGTCTGAGCCATTGTAGACTTTTGAAAACTTTGAAGGGGGTCTTGTTGACACTTTAAAAAAGACAAGATTCTGACTGGCCGGAACAATGTCTAAACTTGTTGACATTTACAAAAGACAAGTGATAGACAAGTTGACGACCAGTTCTAAACTTGTTGACATTTATAAAAGATAAGTGATAGACAAGCTGACGACCAGTTCTGTACTTGTTGACATTTATAAAAGACAAGTGACAGATAAGCTGACGACCAGTTTTCACCCATTCCGAGGGACAAAGAAGCAACTTGGACTCTACTGATCCAGTGAAGCAGACATTGAGCTCCGGATTGTCTCTAAACAGACCTCAGCAGGTCTAAGATGCTAGCACTTAGCATCACATGAGCCCAAGGGGATAGCCTCGCCTGAGAGGCTAAGATCGCCCAACTTCGCCTTGAAGCCGTTCAAAGTTCCATCAGGGAGCTAACTTATAGCTTCACCTGAAGTACTCAGTTAACTCCGCAGAGAGTTAGCTTCGCTCGAAGCCACATGCAACTGTGCAGAAAGATGTTCGGTAACTTTGCCACAGACGTTATCTAGCTCCGCTGAAGAGCTTTCTTCGGACTTCGCCAGATGCTCCTTCCAGCTCCGCTGTGAGCTCAACGCAGGCAGCTCCGCTGAAGGTCTGTCATGGTCAACCTTTGACCAATTCAATCTTCAGATGAGATCAAATCTAATCAGGATCAAGATTAAATCCAATCAGGATCCAATCTGAGATCAAATTTGGCAGTTGCTTGCCATGATCTCTTTACTCTCCTAAAACAAGTAAGAGGATCAAGGGAGATCTTCTAATTATATGGAAAGGATCAAAAAAAATCAGGAGACTGATCTACCTGCTACTTCTAGCTTCGCGGAAGCTGATTCTAGCCTCGCAGCAAGGCTACCTTCTAGATTTGAACAGATTTGATTCAATCTGTTTCCAGATTTTCAAGGGACAATTATACCCTTGCTCTCCCTATAAATAGCCCACCAGGGGGCACAAGGAGAGAGGACCGCACACAGAGAGAGAGAGAGAGACGACCTCCACACGTGAAAGGACGCATATAGAGATCTATTCTCTTACTTCCAAGAATTTAGAGACTTTAGAGAGCTGCTTCTCTAATCAGGGTGCTGATACCCTAATACCTTCTTCTCAAGGAATCTCCGAAATCAGGCGAGAAGGAATTCTTAAGTGAAGGCGGTTTTGAGAAGTAACAAGAGGGTTCTACCAACCTTCCGTTCTCCGATTCCCCGAACCAGGCGAGAAGGGAATCCTATCGATCGCATCGTCAAAAGGACAAAGTGGTCGCGCGCTGACCAGACTCCTACCGGTACACTTCTCCAGAATCTCAGAGGAGATCTACTTGTAATCTTTTTAGAATACTTATAATTTAGCTCCTCGACCCTTTTTTGTAAGTTTTCTCCTTTGCAAATCAATGGAAAACACGGTTGAGCGCCACTCAGACTACCATTTATGGGTTCAATGCCAATGGTACCCGTCCAATGGGGAAGATCAAGCTCAAATGCCAAATTGGGGACTTAAAGTCGAAGTGACATGCTACGTGATCGATGCCGACACCTCATATAATTTGCTGCTGGTACGACCATGGATTCATCGAAATTCTATCGTTCCCTCTACCCTCCACCAAGTCATGAAATATATTGACAAGGGTGGAAAGGTACGAACGTTGATTGCCGAAAGCATCCGTTCAAGGGAGTCGAGAACAATTTCACAGACTCTCTCCTGTATCAGGATTCTGTGAAACAAACGAAATCCCGTAACCAGAGGAGCCAGACTCTGGTAATGAAGCCGACACTGAGCCGGAAAAAGAAGAGTGCATGTGGGAACTAGATCCACTTGTAACGAGCATTGTTAAGTTCGACGTTGATAACACCGCCAATGATGTAGGCGGATAGTATATTAATGAAGAATTAGATTTGGCTTATTTTTCTGTGTCCGCTTCTGATTCAGTGCCGTCAGACACTAGTACTGAAGTAGGTGATGACTCCTGGTCGGCAATGGATGCTTTGACATCATTGCATGTACCAGTGAAGTCATCCTTCGAAACGTACCAAGATGCCGGTGATGCGCAAGAATTAGTATTCATGGTTCCAGCAAGACAGAAAGGCCAAAAACTAATTCTGTTCGGACGAATTAAATCTGAACCGATATCCCGTGAAGAATCAGAAAGCGAGAAGGAAACCCCTCAGTTCAGTCATTATGAGCCAATTGCACTCAGAATGATGGAAAGCATGGGGTATGATCTGACAAACGGTCCAGGGTTGAATTTCGGTAAAGGAAGGGGAACACTACTCTGATCTTTTGTGCCAAAAGGGAAAACCCCTGATTATTATCATCAGACTCGCAGGGGGTTGGGTTATGTGTCAACTCCGATCCCATCAGCCTCTGACTCTGAAGAGTCATTATGCCATAATTACTCATCGGGCACGTCATCGTGAGAGTCAGATGTTAGTATCGGCAACATCTTCATGGAACTTTCAATGAATATAGTTTCAACAAGCCACCTGGAAGACAGAAACGAAGAAATGATCCAATCTGATACAGATCCTTGGATTAAACACTCTAATGCTCTTTGGGATACTCACTTTGAACAACGCGAGCCACCCACGGAAGATAAGGTTGTTCAGATTAACTTAGGAGATGAGGCTAATCCTAAGCAATCATTATAAGTGAAAGCTTGTCGCCCTCCGAGAAAGAAGATTTAATATCTCTTGTGCGAGAATACATAGATGTTTTCGCCTGGAATTACGAGGACATACCTGAACTTGACCCTCAAGTGGCCATGCATCGCCTCAACATTAGTTCGGATGTAAGGCCAGTCAAACAACAGCAGCGACGGTTCCATCCAGAAGTAATGGAGGCAATTCAGTCAGAAGTCAAAAAACTTATAGACTCTGGCTTCATTAGGGAAGAACAACATCCTGATTAGGTAGCCAATATTGTCCCCGTTGCCAAAAAGAATGGAAAGATACGGATCTGCATTGATTTTCGCGATCTAAACGAGGCATGTCCCAATGACGAATTCTCACTTCCAATCACGAATGTCATGATTGACAATACGTGCGGGTTTGAGTGAATGTCCTTCATGGATGGATTCTCAGGGTATAACCAAATTAAAATGTATCCTGATGATGAAAAACATACCTCTTTCAGGTCACCACTGGGGGTATACTACTACACCGTCATGCCCTTCGGACTAAAGAATGCGGGGAGACATATCAGAGGGCCATGAATGCCATTTTTCACGAACACATGTGCAAAACGGTGGAATGCCATGTTGACGACATTGCAGTAAAAAGCCGCGCCAAAGGTGATCATATAGCCGATTTAAAGGCTATCTTTGACATCATGCGGGCTCATCAGTTGAAGATGAACCCCACCAAATCCTTCCTGGGGGTGGCCAGCGGCAAATTCCTAGGGTTTGTGGTAACTTCCACAGGAATTCATTTGGACCTGGAAAAGGTTCGTGCCATTCAGGAGATGCAACCTCCATAGAATCTCAGAGAACTCAGGGGATTGCAAGGACGATTGGCATACATCTGAAAGTTCATCTCAAATCTCTCCGGAAGATGCCAACCCTTTACCAAATTAATGAAAAAGGGTGTCTCGTTCATTTGGGACAATGCTTGCCAACAAGCGTTTGAGGAAATTAAACAGTACCTCACACAACCACCAGTCCTTACAGCTCCGGTGTCCGGAAAACCTTTCCTGATATACGTCCGAGCAATGGATCATTCTTTAGGAGCTTTACTAGCCCAGATCAATGATCAAGGACGTGAACAAGCAATCTATTATTTGAGTGGAACCATGATCGGGGCCGAACATCGATACAACCAATTGAGAAGGAATGTTTGGCATTGGTGTTCGCTGTTCAGAAAATGCGACACTATTTGGTAGGCTAAACTATGAACGTCATATCAAAGGTTAACCCCTTAAGGTTGCTCATGACAAAGTCATCATCGTTAAACGGCCGACTGGCAAAATGGGCCATACTGCTATCCCAATATGAAATGCGCTTTTTACCACAAAAAGCCGTGAAGGGACAAGCGGTGGCGGATTTTCTGGCTGAGCATCCAGATCCAAGGCAACCAAACTTTACGAGGATCTCCCAGACGAGGTCACTGAAGTCTGCCTGACCCAGACATCTTTTGAAAGACAAGTGTGGCAACTTTTCTTTGACGGTGCATCGAGAACAGGCCCGAAAGGACATATCATAGCAGGAGTAGGGATAGTGCTCGTCTTCCCACAGAACTATGTGATTCCCCGAGCCGTCTCATTAACTGAGCCTTGTTCCAATAATGTAGCGGAGTACAATGCCCTTTTGATTAGAATGCAAATCGCCGATGAGATTGGCGTTAAAAATCTCGAGCCATATGGTGACTCTAAACTTATCTTCAACCAAGTTCGTGGGGAGTACGAAGTCAGACATGAAGATCTAGTACCCTATTACAATGCAACTGTCCATATGGCCGGGAAGTTCATAAACTTTTACATCGACCATGTACCACGCAAGCAAAATGCGCATGCAGATGCACTGGCGTCTCTCGCGGCCTCTTTAGCCCTTCCAGCTGGAGTAGTAGAGAAAATACTTGTCCACAGCCACGACCTGTATTGCCCAAGAATCGCTTCTGAAGAGTACCAGAAGTCAACAGGAGATTATCAAGTCAAAGAAGCTCTTGAGTCGTTAACCGACCCAGAGCCTAGAGACTGGCGATTCCCTTACATTGATTATGTCTTACATGACATCCTGCCTGATGATACCAAAGAAGCGGCTGCCATTAGAAGGAAAGCCCCCAAATTCTACTATAATGCGATCACATGAACATTGTATCATCGATCGCATGACGGGATCTTGCTTCGTTGCCTATCACAAAAATAGGTACAGGAGGTATCGAAAGAAGCCCATGACGGCATGTGTGGAACCCATCAACCTGGCCCAAAACTTGCGAATCGACTCCAAAGGTTGGAATATTATTGGCCTAAGATGATCACTGACGCTATCACTTATGCCAAAAGATGTCATGCCTGCCAAGTGCATGGTGATTTTATCCATCAAGCACCAGGATACCTCCACTCTACAACTTCTACCTGGCCATTTGAGATGTGGGGCATGGACGTAGTTGGCCCTATCAGCCCACCATCATCAAAAGGACATCGGTTCATTTTAGCCATAACCGATTACTTCTCTAAATGGGCTGAGGCCATTCCGTTGAAAGAGGTAAAGTCATCTGATGTGATCAAATTCGTTAAACATCACGTCATCACTGCTTTGGTGTACCTCGACGAATCGTCCATGACAATGGACCCCAGTTTTTCAGTCAGGCTTTTCAGAGGTTATGCACTAAGTTCAGAATCCAGAGTGTGTCCTCAACGGCATACTACCATGCCGCTAATGGTCTCGCAGAAGCTTTCAACAAGACCATTGGCAAGCTTCTCAAGAAATTCGTCTCGAAAAGTCAGCGTAACTGGGACGACAAGCTAGGTGAATGCTCATGGGCCTATCGCACAACTGTTCGAACCCCAACTAAAGCTACGTCATTTTCTTTGGTATATGGGTGTGAAGTCGTGCTTCCACTAGAAATCCAAATTCCATCTCTACGCGTCGCCTTGACAGTAAAGATGACAAAGGAGGAGAAGCATCGACTGCGACTCCAAGAACTGGAAGCCTTAGATGATAAACGTCTGCAGGCCCAACAACAAATCGAGCTCTACCAAGCTTGAATTACCAGAGCTTTCAACAAGAAAGTTAAGGCGCGAACTTTTAAGAAAGGTGACCTTGTCTTAGCCGTCAGAAGACCTTTGGTGATGACACATAAGACAAAAGGAAAATTTCTACCCAAATGGGAAGGACCATTTGTAGTAGAGTCAGTCTACTCAAATGAAGCATATCGCCTCATAACTTCAAATGGCGATACACTCATGATGCCGATCAACGACAAATTCTTGAAGAAGTACTTTCCTTGAATAGTACTTTTCCTCTGATCAAGTTATATTACACCTCTGATCAAAACTCCAGATCCAAGAAAAGCTTCTTTCCTTTACTAGGTCACATCACGATAGACCAGTGATAAGCTAATTGAGCACTGACTGCACCGTGATGTATGATGTATATATTAAGAAAGCAACAAATGGCGAAACTTGGGTTTTGGTATTTCTACCTTCATTAACGTCCGATGCCTTCGGCGGCTAAGGACAGAGGAAAATGTTGGCTTCTAAGCCCAACATAAGTCTTCGATAACTCATCATGCTGAGGGAAATAGCATGGCTAGCCCAACTCAAACGGTAGTTGGTAAAGGCACACCAAATCCGTTGATAGCTGAGGGTTCGCTAAAAATCCTAAGTTGACTTGGTCCCACGCCCTCCTCTAAAATCTCTTACCAATTCTCATGCACGGAATGGTAGGTCCATAAAATACAGTCATTGCTATGTTAACATTATACTTCTGGCAATGAAAAATCTCAACACTCCCTAGTAAGTGCAAATCTTACTTGTCTCAGCTCTAGATGGAGTAGCGAGTCGTCAAATTTGTCAAGTTAACACTACGCCTCTGACACTTCAAACTTCACTTGTCAACTCTCATCAATAGAATGACAAGTCTTTAAAATTGCTTATATCGCAAATCAATCACTGTCAAGTTTAACATTAACCTCTGACATTTCAAATTCTACCTGTCACTTCTCATCAGTAGAATGACAGGTCCTCAAAGTGCTCCTATCTCGAGTCAATTTCTGTCAAGTTAATACTACACCTCTGACAAATTACTGTTAAGTTTAACATTACACTTCTAACGGTGATTAAGTTGCTGCCAAGTTCAATATTAAACCTCTGACAGTCATTTTCCCTCAGACTTCCATATCGAAGCTGAAATGAACGATGCTAAGTTTAACACTACACCTCTAGCGTCTAGGTCATTACTAAGTTCAACAATACACTTATGGCCATGACTTTCCCTCGGACTTTCTTG
The DNA here is from genome assembly GCA_038442645.1 of Agave tequilana. Classification (NCBI taxonomy): domain Eukaryota; kingdom Viridiplantae; phylum Streptophyta; class Magnoliopsida; order Asparagales; family Asparagaceae; genus Agave; species Agave tequilana. Next base: position 39,210 of record JAVJIF010019477.1, on the reverse strand, counting down.
TCGAAGTCGAGATGACCAATTCCAAGTTCAAAATTATACCTCTAGCATTACCCTCACTGCCAAGTTAAACATTACACCTATGACAGTGACATTTTCAGTTTTCCCAAATGAAGCTGGAACACTCTTGAGTTAAGTTAATATCACACCTCTGACTCACACCCTTGTCGAGTTAACATCACACTTCTGACAAGACTATATTCAACCCGTTAAGTTAATATCATACCTCTAACGGAAAAAGTCCTCCTAGATTCCCTTTGAGTCTAGTTTTACTTGTTATTCTCGTCAACAGAATAACAAGTCCACTTAAAAATATTGTCAGGTTAACATTACACCGTTAACAGTGTTTTCACTAATTTCCCAGCTGGGTCTTAGTCAAGTTAAGTCCAAACCTCTGATGAAAACTCATCCTCCCTGGGGGTACAAATTTCACTTGTCATTCTCATTTATAGATTGGCAGGTCCACAAAAATTATCTCACTTCTGTCAAGTTAATATCACACCTCTGACAGCATTGTCGAATTTTCTGAAACAGAATTTTTCTACAAACTTTGACTCGTTAAGATTATTATCATATTTTTAGCAAGCCAAAGATCCTTTACTTCTATTCATCTGACTTTCAATACAAAAAGAGAATTCAAGACAATGGAAGGAGACAAAAAAAAGTGTCGCTTTTATTTATGTCCAGACATATGAAAGTGATACAAGACGCTCTCTTATACAATAAGATTGAGTGTTACAATAAAGGAGTACAAAGAAGTCCCTCTCTCTCTCTCAGTAAAAGGTTGCACTCACTCTTTGAAGCATGCTCACCACTCCAAATACAAGATGTTTGAAAGGGCGCCAAAGAAGGGCTGAGCACTATGGTGACGATCGGATGTTGATTACATCATGATGCATGACGTAAACATCAAAGGAGTCCATCGTTGGCCAAGAACAACGGTATTTCTTGAGGTCGAAATGCAGCAAAGCCTTCTGATTCCACCCGACCAACTGGTATAGGTCATGACCCTTCGTTGATGAACATCTCTATCACCAGAAAGTCATCCAATGAGTATGGATTTTTCGTCAATGTTACTTCTGGGATAAGATGGTGAAGGGAGAATCCGAGACCTTACATGTGACGTCATCTTTTCAGTGACCTGCAAGAGGACCATATCCACCACCATATCCACCGCCATACCCACTGTGACCATGAGGAGCCCGGGGGTACTGTCGGTGCATTATGTCCAGTGAGGTCTTAACGGATGTCATCAGTCGTGCAAATCCTCGTCTCCCATAAACAGGAGCCGTGACTTCTCCTCCAATGGTCGACCATCGAACAAGTTCGCTGGCCGATATATTCTCCCAAGGGCCCAGCGAATATGTGAAAGGATGATTGAGGCTACCTGCGAGAAGTAAAAATCAGAAGGTTAGAATTCTGAAACAGAAAGATTGAAGAACAGATGCGGCTATAGCTGTAAACTTCAGACGCAGGGATGACCCGCGCAGAAAGGCAAAATCCTGTTGTGACAGAAACAGACGCGATCAAAGTTGTGGACTTCGAATACACACAGATCTGAACGCGGTCTAGTTTTAGACCCGCGTCTAAAATATGAGACGCAAAGAGAACCAGACGCGAAAATTGCCACATCCTTATTTGAGAAACAAGGGTTGCTACATTCAAGTCTGAAGCCTTCGGCCAGAATTAAAGTTCTTTTAAGTCAACAACCTCAAACGCGAGCTCTATATGCAAAGCTCCGTCTCACAGTCCAGGTACAGAATTCATCACACTTGCGTCCAAAGGACTTTAAGTTAGAGTTCAGACTGGTGCAGAGTTCATCACACTTGCGTCCAAAGGACTTTTAGTTAGAGTTCAGACTCAGTTAATCCGCGCTTCATTAAGAAATCTAAAAGGCGTGACTTCTAAATAATGGGTACACCAGTCAGACCTCAAGAGAAGGTCAAGAGAGTGAATCTCTTTCAAGGGATACAAAATCAAAACTCATGTTGGGCTGAGTATGTCATGGTGACAATTAATTCCTACCCGCAGAAGAACCCGCTAGAGGTTAAACTTTCTGCATCAAGGCGCAGGTATAAAAGGTGCTCAGAGGGACGCTTTTTGATCTTGAAATCACTTGACAGTGATAATCTTCAGGAAAGTTTAAAGAAAAGCATGAAAGCTTTGGGTCTTTGCTGTCCATGGGGGCACATCCCATTGAAGGAAGAAGATTAAGTCTCTCAGAGCGCCTGCTCTCAAGGGAAAACAGTCTAAGCAATGGACTGTTAAGGGGGTGAGGCCTATTTATAGGCAACCCATAAGGCCTGTAATTAATGGCGTAAAAATCAGAGCCATCGGCCTTAATTCTCACACGAACGTCGAAGCCCAATAAAGAGTTGACGCGTGGATTCCCGTTTCGGGAAACGTCAAGGATGCGAGTCCCAATCGTCAACGCCTACTTGGCATTTAAAGATATTAACGTCAAAGCCCAATGAAGAGCTGACGCGTGGATTGCCGCTTCGGGAAACATCGGAGGACACGAGTCCCCATTCGTCAAATGCCAACTTGGCATTTAAAGATCTAATAAGATCTTTAAGACGAGCTGCATGTAACGCTTGGGAGCTTGCATCAATCGCAGACTCAAAGGTCGCGTCCTGAAACTCGCGTCCCTTCATGAACCCGAAGGCTGCGTTCTTTTCATTCCTGTTAAGAGATCCGTGACCGCGTCTCTTGGAGTGGTTCAGAGCCACGTCCCCTCAGCGAATGGGGTCCATTCCGAGGTTGCGTCTTGAGTTCACATCAACTTAAAAAAACTTGAAAGCTGCGTTCTGAAGCTTGTCTATGTCATTCACGTGGAGCCCGGAACTGCGTCTCCATTATGAGATGACAGTCGTGTCTTTATCATAAACTCAATACAACATGAGTTTGCGCCTTATCAAGGGTCCAGAGACGCGTCTCTATTGAGCCTGTGCCGCGTCCCCATCAATTATCTGGGATCCATGCATCAGTTTTTGAGGAGCCTAAGATCGCGCTTCCACTGCATCCTGACGGAATAAAGGGCCGCGTCTATGGATCTGCGTCCTTTCATAAATATGAAGGCCGCGTCCCCTTTATTGAAGAATACAAATTTGCGTTTCAGAACAACGCCCTTTTGTCCTTAAGCCAAAGCTGTGCCCTTAATCGGAAAGGAAGGTTCGCGCGTCTTCCATGATAAGCTTGAACGGCGTCTTCAGTAATGACTTAGGGCCGCGTCTCCCAGGATCGCGTCTCCATTATGAATGAAAATCGCGTCTCGCTCAAGAACTCAGTTCAGCCTGAGTTTATTGTTCATGGTTGACTAAAGACTACGTTTTACAAACAGTCAAAGACTACGGTTATGAAAATTGAGTTCATCTACAGCGAGCAAAAAAAAAACTTAAAGGAATGAAGATGGAGCAAAAATTTGAAGACATTATTTGATTCAAAATTGGTAAAAGTAATACAGACACTCTTGACAAATAGAGTATTAAAAAAAAGGGGGGTAAACAAATACAAAAAGGAAAAGAAGGCTAATAATCTTGCTTCGCCAAAGAACGGATTTGTTCTCTGAGACAGTGCATCTCGTGCTGCCGTGCCCTTTCAGCCTCCATCAGAGCTTGGACCCGCAGCTCCTCCTCAGACAAAAATCTCTTCGCAGCCAGTTGCGCTTGAAGAGACTCCAACCTGGAGGAATGAGCGGAGGGGCTTTCTTCAGCCTGCGTCCTAGCGTTTTCCAGCTCCTCCAATCTTTTTCTAGCAGCGGCAAGCTTCTGCTCATTGATCTCGATCAAGGCTTGTGCCCTGGCTATGGTAGCTCGAGCAGTGGCAATAACTTGCTCTGCACTCTGTATGATGATTTCAGATTCCTTGGAATCGCCAATCAGCCTTTGGTGGTCAGCTTGGAAATGTTGGAGATGGCGGGCCTCTTTAGCTATTTGTTCTTCCATCTCCTTTCGCTCATGATACCAAGCTCTGATACCAATTGAAGGTTTCACCTAGAGGGGGGGTGAATAGTTGAAGGCTAATCTAATGGTCACTTAATGATGAATTATGCAAATAATGCGGAAGCTAAAAGCAATTATGACCAAATTAAACTTCTTACACTAAACACTATGTATAACACAAGAGTGTTGCCGAATTCCCCGTGAAGGGCTCTGGACAAACTCCTCTAGATTCCCTTGAATGGGTTGAGGTGCCGCGTTGGCTCTCTTGGTTAAATACAAGTGTTAGCAAACAATCCCAAGCAAGTATATCAACGAGCACACAATATATCAAGCATGTATATGTAAAGACAATAATTGAATGCAAGATATAAACAAGGGATAGAGAGAAAGAGAGCAATCGCAAATACAAGGGATTTGTTTCGAGGTTCGAGCACACTTGCTCTACATCCCCGCCTTTGACACACGAATGATTTTCACTATGCAAGAACCCAATGGATCTCTCCTTGGTGCCGCAACACCTACAAGCCCTCGGACTCCCTAGTCCCATACACACCGCAAGCCCACCGGCTCGCCGAGGTCGCACCTCAAACACGAGTTCGCACCCGAACCCGAAAACACCAAGTCCTCATTAGGACCCAAACAATCACGAGCACACTTGCCCGTCTCCTCAAAGAACAAAGAAAAGATCTTTGGTGATCACAACACTTTGATCACCTAAAGCACTCTCACTACAACACACCTATAGGATGAATAATCAATGGATGCTCAAGTGTGGTGTGAGAAAAACAAGGATGTGAAAGGTGGAGGAAAAACTCAAAGACTTTCTTTTAACACTCTTGATAAAACTTCCCTTTAGATAGGAAATATTTGCTCTCTATTTTGTGGAGAAAACCCTTTTAAAAGTCTGGTAAAAACTGGCTCTAAGAGACTCCAAAATCTTGTGGTAAAATAATGACAAGACCCCCCAATTTATAGGCTGCCAGAAAACTAGCCGTTGGGATCTGTCAGTACTGCCGGTCGACCGGCCCGGTCGACCGCCAACGGTCAAAAATCCGACCGTTGGAGCTACCGGTCGACCGACCCGGTCGACCCAGAAAAACAGAGAGCAATCTCTGAATTTCGGTCGACCGCCCCGGTCGACCGGCACACTGCCAGATCAAACGTGCACGTCCGTGCACGTCGGTCGACCGACCCGGTCGACCGACTTCAGGGTTAGTCGACTTATAAGCTAGTATAAGTCGACTAGCTGAAGCCTGAAACAATTTTTCTGAGATTAAAAAGTTTGTCTTTTTGGCTCATATAAAATCCCATAAAATACTAAAAAATCTACAAAAATAGTTTTACCAATATGCTTTAATATACAAACATGCTTGCACAAAATCAAGGCATGTTATAAAAGATTGGACTATTTTTGTAACTTGAAAATATTTGGCCCATGATAAAAACTGTATTTTCCAAAACATGTTTTCTAACTTTGTTTTTCCAAAACATCTTCAAATACAAAAACAAGATATTATAATTCATTTTAAGGCATAGTGTGTATGGATATGATCCACTACACAATCAAGATGAAATATCTATGTTTTTATCATAAATCTCTAAACTTGATTTTGGTTAAAAGATAAGTACATGAGAATCACCAAAATCCAAATAGGTATTTTTCCAAAAAGAAAAATCTTTTGTAAACCAAAAAATCTTTTATGAAAACAATTCTAAATCAAGAGTGTGTGTGTATATGTACTTGAGCAATCCACCAACTATCTATCCTTTACATTTTTAACTAAACAAAAAACAAAATCTTATACCTAGACACAAGTCTTCATCTTCTTGAAGTCTTCACTTGAAGGCTTCTCATCTTCTTGACTTGGTCCAAACTCGATCCATAGAGCTAGACTCCTCTTGAGTACTTGATGTGATCTTGATGCACAAGCTCTTGAATCAACCAGTGCTAGCTCCAAAACTTGACTTTAATCCTTTATTGAAGCTCCACACCTACTAAGATCTTGATAACAAATCTGTCACTAATTAAACACAAGATCATTAGTAAACATAACTTCATGAATTGATCATCATCAAAACTAGGGTCATAGGCCTTTGGACCAACAATCTCCCCCTTTTTGATGATGAGAAAACTCATGGAGTTATATATGCATGGATAAAGTAAAGCTTCAAAGAAGCTCCCCCTTAACTCATGCATAACACAAATAATAAATATATGCAATGAAGCTCATAAACATGTATGCAAATGATGGAGATGAAACAAAGTAAATCTTTTTCTCCTATTTGCAATACAAAAACATATATGCATAAATAACAAGTAAGACAAATACTTCTCCCCCTTAAGCAATGAAAACATGAAAACATGCATATAAACTCAACTCAAATACTTCTCCCCCTTTTTGTCACTCATCAACAAAGGGTTCAAAGTAAAATCAAATCAAACAAATTTTTCTCCCCCTTTTTTCATAAACAAAGAGATCAATAAGGGGTCAAATCAAACATATTAACAAAAAAAAATTTATTTATTTTCTTAAAAAAATTTTAAAGGTATCAGAGCTTTTGTAAAACAAACAAATTTTTAAGATACCAAATTGAAAACATATTGATACCAATTGACATTTAACAAATATGAAGTTGAAGCATTTTGATATCAATAGTAACATAATGATCTAAAAATTTTATTTTTCATCATAAACTTTGTGCTTTTTTTTTTAAAAATGTGAACCAATTGAAAGTTAAGCACATGAAAATCATATATATGTATGAAATGAGTATACCAATTGAAATTGATACATACATATATAAGCAAACAAAATATGAGTATATACAAAATAACTTCATATTAATACCAATTGAAACGATTCAATGATACCAATTGACATAACAAAAAGATCAAGTGTATATCTCATAACCTACCACCCTTCATATGCACAAGGTAAAAGATTTTCAATGAAGCATACAAGGCATAATCGCTCATCCATCCTCCCATAGATGGTAGGGGTTTTCAAAAATAAATTTGAAAATAAGCTTAGTTTGAAAAATTCTACCATTGAAGAATAATTAACTAGTTAAAGATATTTTTTTTAAAAAACTAGTTAAAGATCCTTCAAAAACATGAAATCAAATATTTTTTTTATTAAAAAATTTATATTTCAAGATATATGTATGTTTTGACAACACAATAAGTATACATACATATCTCTTAAACACAAATGAGTCCATATAAATAGATTTGCATTAAAGGCAAATGACTCAAGAGGTATACATGTATATCTTAAACTTTGGCAAAATACACATATACATGAAATGAAAACACATGATCATGAATCATATCCAAAATGAGAATACAAGTTTAAAAATGTATGTATCATCAAAACCAAGCAATACAAGCACATTTCATGGGTTCAAATAAGCATTCAAGCACAAATATAAATAGATTTATTTGTGGCCCACGATATGTACAAGTATAAATCCTAGTGTTGACAAAAACTAACATATAAACTAATATTCAAATCATGAAGCATCAAATTTTGAGAAAAATAGAATCATGTGTCAATCTAAAAAAAATTATTTGAAGAATAAATAACTAGTATAAATTGTTTTTGGAAAACTAGTTAAAGATCCTTCAAATATATCAAATCTTATGTTTTTCATAAACATAACTAGATACACAAACATTTAAGCACTCATGGTCTATAAGGCTCAAAAAATGATTTTAACAAAAATGTGAGTGTTAAATGATCATGTAACTAGTATTTTTATGAAATAGTCAAAGAAGCTCAAAGAGGTCAAAAGTCACATTTTAACAAAAACACGAAAAATCAAAACACTAATCTTCATGGTATATGTATGATCAATCCAATCCTAACAATACACATACATATCCCAAATCTAAAAGAGTCTATTAATGATGTTTGCATTAAGGCAAGAGACTCACGGGTATACATGTATATTTATTAGATTTGAATTTAAAAATACATGTACATGAAGTAAAGCATAAAGTAGGTAAAACATGTATAAAAGAGAATCATCAAAACTAGTCTATACATATGCATATAGTGGGTACAAATGAGCATGAAGTGCAAATATATATAAAACAAATGTAGCTCACTATTTGTACATGTATAATACAAGTTTTGATAAAAACTACATCTAAGCATGTTATTACCACATGAAGCACATAAAAACACAAAACATGAACATGCTATGAATATGATATATGTAAAAGGCATGTATATAAAAAGTAGGAGTTTAGAAATTGTTACCAACTCTAAAACTCCTAACATGGTGGTTGTCCCACCAAAACCTCCTTGATAGCGGTGCTCCAAATGTGTGTCCATCAAGTCCATTTGCATCCACTACCAAGGCACCAATTCTCTCACGTTTTGTGAGAGCCCTCACCTACATCACAAGCAAATGGTGGGGGTTTTGGTACCCATATTTTCTTGTAGGGTCCACGGGGGTTAGCTTTGTTGTAAGGAACCCAAAATCTTTTATTCTTAGCAAAATTAAAATGATCTAATCTATCATAACAATATTTTACTAAATGGACTTTGCGGCCACAATGTGTACATACGTACACTTTAATATGCTTATGTGTAGGAGTGTGATCATGTTGTGCAACATAAACAAATGTATAGTTATGATGTGCATGAATGTGTGGAGTTTGTTTCTTTGAAAACATTGACTCCAACCTAGAATGATTGAAAGCACAAGAGTTCAAGGTTGAACTCAAACCATCCATTTTATTTTTCAAATTCTTAATCTTATTAGTTGTGGCATGTAAAGCATGATGAGATATATGATCATTTTTCTTTTTCTTTTGTGAAACAAAATCCTTTTCTTTTTCACAAATTTTTCTTTTCAAAGAATTATTTTCTTGAAAAACAACTTCTTTTTGTTTTTCCACCAAATCAACTTTCTTTTTCAAAATAGTGTTTCCTTCACATAAATCATTCAATTTTGTAAGCAAGGAAACATTCTCATTTTTCAAATTTTTATTTTCTTTTTCTAAGCATGTCATTTTATTTTCTAATGAATCTTTTTCATTAAGCATGGTATCAAAATTCTTTTTCAAATTATTGTTGTCTTTTTCTAAACATGCAATGTTAGATTTAAAAGAGTCTTGTTCTACATGCATGCAAGCAATATTCTTTTTCAAATTTTTATTTTCTTTCTTAAGCATGTCATATTTTTCAAGAATTGTTTGACAAAATGAAATGAGCTCATCATATGACATGTCCTCATCATCGGATTCGGAGTTTACCTCAAGGGGTTATCCCCTTGGACCATATAGCATACGTTGGAGATGTCGCTTCCAACGTCCGAATCGCTCCCCGCATAGTATTGTTCATTTTCACCAAGGGAGAGGAGGGTGTTCCACACTACAAAAGCCAAATCAAGGTTAGAAACCCTAGATAAATAATCATCATTTAGGGTTGACTTTAAAGCATGAAGGGCTTTTGCATTAGCCTCAAGATTCTTACCATCTAAACAATATGCATTATTAGTAGTGGCAAGATAAACATGATAACCTAAGGCTTTGAGGTACAAGGACATCTTCACCTTCCATATATGGATGTTAACAATATCAAAAGTGGGTGGTGACATGAAGTCCATGGTGTGTGTACAAAATATTGTGATTAGCCTAAAAATAAGGATCTTTTACTCTAGGTTGTTATACCAAAATCAAAGTACCAAGCTCTGATACCAATTGAAGGTTTCACCTAGAGGGGGGTGAATAGGTGAAGGCTAATCTAATGGTCACTTAATGATGAATTATGCAAATAATGCGGAAGCTAAAAGCAATTATGACCAAATTAAACTTCTTACACTAAACACTATGTATAACACAAGAGTGTTACCGAATTCCCCGTGAAGGGCTCTGGATAAACTCCTCTAGATTCCCCTTGAATGGGTTGAGGTGCCGCGTTGGCTCTCTTGGTTAAATACAAGTGTTAGCAAACAATCCCAAGTAAGTATATCAATGAGCACACAATATATCAAGCATGTATATGTAAAGACAATAATTGAATGCAAGATATAAACAAGGGATAGAGAGAAAGAGAGCAATCGCAAATACAAGGGATTTGTTTCGAGGTTCGAGCACACTTGCTCTACATCCCCGCCTTCGACACACGAAGGATTTCCACTATGCAAGATCCCAATGGATCTCTCCTTGGTGCCGCAACACCTACAAGCCATCGGACTCCCTAGTCCCGTACACACCGTAAGCCCACCGGCTCGCCGAGGTCGCACCTCAAACACGAGTTCGCACCCGAACCCGAAAACACCAAGTCCTCACTAGGACCCAAACAATCACGAGCACACTTGCCCGTCTCCTCAAAGAACAAAGAAAAGATCTTTGGTGATCACAACACTTTGATCACCTAAAGCACTCTCACTACAACACACCTATAGGATGAATAATCAATGGATGCTCAAGTGTGGTGTGAGAAAAACAAGGATGTGAAAGGTGGAGGAAAAACTCAAAGACTTTCTTTTAACACTCTTGATAAAACTTCCCTTTAAATAGGAAATATTTGCTCTCTATTTTGTGGAGAAAACCCTTTTAAAAGTCTGGTAAAAACTGGCTCTAAGAGACTCCAAAATCTTGTGGTAAAGCAATGACAAGACCCCCCAATTTATAGGCTGCCAGAAAACTAGCCGTTGGGATCTGTCAGTACTGCCGGTCGACCGGCCCGGTCGACCGCCAACTGTCAAAAATCTGACCGTTGGAGCTACCGGTCGACCGACCCGGTCGACCCAGAAAAACAGAGAGCAATCTCTGAATTTCGGTCGACTGCCCCGGTCGCCCGGCACACTGCCAGATCAAACGTGCACGTCCGTGCACGTCGGTCGACCGACTTCAGGGTTAGTCGACTTATAAGCTAATATAAGTCGACTAGCTGAAGCCTGAAACAATTTTTTTGGGATTAAAAAGTTTGTCTTTTTGGCTCATATAAAATCCCATAAAATACTAAAAAAATCTACAAAAATAGTTTTACCAATATACTTTAATATACAAACATGCTTGCACAAAATCAAGGCATGTTATAAAAGATTGGACTATTTTTGTAACTTAGAAATATTTGGCCCATGATAAAAACTGTATTTTTCAAAACATGTTTTCTAACTTTGTTTTTTCAAAACATCTTCAAATACAAAAACAAGATATTATAATTCATTTTAAGGCATAGTGTGTATAGATATGATCCACTACACAATCAAGATAAAATATCTATGTTTTTGTCATAAATCTCTAAACTTGGTTTTGGTTAAAAGATAAGTACATGAGAATCACCAAAATCCAAATAGGTATTTTTCCAAAAAGAAAAATCTTTTGTAAACCAAAAAATCTTTTATGAAAATAATTCTAAATCAAGAGTGTGTGTGTATGTACTTGAGCAATCCACCAACTATCTATCCTTTACATTTTTAACTAAACAAAAAATAAAATCTTATACCTAGACACAAGTCTTCATCTTCTTGAAGTCTTCACTTGAAGGCTTCTCATCTTCTTGACTTGGTCCAAACTCGATCCATAGAGTTAGACTCCTCTTGAGTACTTGATGTGATCTTGATGCACAAGCTCTTGAATCAACAGGTGCTAGCTCAAAAACTTGACTTTAAATCCTTTATTGAAGCTCCACACCTACTAAGATCTTGATAACAAATCTGTCACTAATTAAACACAAGATCATTAGTAAACATAACTTCATGAGTTGATCATCATCAAAACTAGGGTGATAGGCCTTTGGGCCAACACTTTTTACCACATGTTTATATATCAATGCAAAATGATAAAACTATTTTTAGTGATTTTTAGAAAAGATAAAAGAATTTTTAAATATGTTTTTTTTGTTCCAGGCTTCAACCAAGTCGACTAGTAGCCTGACTAGTCGACTAGGGCTGAGGTCGGTCGACCGGGCGGTCGACCGACGTGCACAATTCTGTGCACGTTTGGAGCCTCTGGGACGGTTGACCGGTCTGAGAGCAGAGCTCTCTGTTTGTTTGGGTCGACCGGGGCGGTCGACCGGTAGCTGCCAACGGGCAAAAATTGACCGTTGGGCGGTCGACCGGACCGGTCGACCGGCAGTGTATTTCTGGCATTTCTGCTGCCAACGGCTATATTTTTCTGGGGTCTATAAATACCCTATTGGAAAGAGTTTTTCTCTAAGATTTTGTGTGCGAATTTTTTTTCTTACTCTCTGGTGTTTTCGCAGCAATTAAAAGAGGTTTTTGAATTCAAATTGAACAATCCTTTTGGTGTTTTTATTAGGGTTTGAAAAACCAAAGAAAAGGGATTTTTGGGAAGAGTTTTTGTTTGAATTTCACTATCTTTATTTTCTATCATTTCCCAAAGTTTTTCTTTGAGTTGCTGGTTTCAAATCCCTTAGTTTTCTCTACACTTGAGCAAAAATCTACTATCTTCTCTATAGGATCTTTGTGTGTGGGAAAAGAGATTGTTTGTGGTTGTTGTTGAACCACCAAGTTATAAATCCTCTATACTTTGCTTTGTGCTTTTCCCTCTTGGGTTGAGGAGGTTGTTAGTGCAAGTGGTTTGTATCCCTCAAGTTGTGAGGTGATCCTTGCTTGGCTTTGTGTTAATCCCTCGGGTTGTGAGGTGATTGTTTGTAGGCTTGGGGTTGAGCCTCAAGGAGGAGGTTGTGTTTGTAAGGAGAGGAGTTGGGTACTCCTTGTATTGTGATTGCCCCAAATCCTCGGTGGAGGTTCCCTTTGTGGGAGTCCTTTGTGGACAAGCTAGTGGACTTAAAATTCTTTTGGGTGAAGGCGGGGATGTAGAGCTGGGTGCTCGAATCTCGAAACATATCTTGGTGTTTGCGCTTGTTCATTGGCTCTTACTCTCTCTCTCTCTTTACTTTGTGCCTTGCATCTATTCATATTGCTCATACATACTTATATGCTTGGCTTGGTTGTGTGCATCTCTTGTTGATATTGCAAATTAGTTTTTTATTCCGCATTGAGTTGACTAGATTAGCATAATCACCTATTCACCCCCCCTCTAGGTGATCTTTCAATTGGTATCAGAGCTAGTGCTCCTGATATTTAGGTTTAACCACCTAGGAGTGAGATCTTGGTTTGCTAATCTTCATTTGCATTGTTCATTTGCACTCATTTAGTTTGCTCTCATGGATAGCCCTCCTATGTTTGATCATATTAGACTTGATGCTTGGAAGGCCAATATGAGTAGCCATTTGAAAAGACTAGGACATCTAGTTTATCAAGCCTCCACTATGGAATCATTCCCCAATAGTAGCAAGCATAAGAAGGCAAATGCATTAGCACTTAGAACACTTAGAGCATCTCTAGGTGAATATCTTTTACCGGTGTTTAATCATTATGACTCGGCTTTTGCAGTTTGGAGCTTATTGACGTCTCCCGAGCTTCCAAGGATTATCAACAAGATGAGGAGATCTAAGAGAGAAAAGTCCGAAGAGCATTGCTTCATGGTCCAAGGGAAAAACTCCCTTGAGGTACAATCAGACACTCAATTAGATGATAGCTCTAGTTCCTATTGCCATGGTTGTTTTGAAGTTCAAACTTTAAATTTGGAACTTGCTCAAAAGCTTGAAAATTTATTGGAAAAACACGATCTTTTGAAAGAGGACAACCTTGTTTTGAAAAATGAATTAAAGGATTTATGCTCTAATTTTGAATTAGTTTTGCAAGAGAAGGAAGAGATCACTAGTGAACGTGACTCACTAAGATCTCAACTAGACCTTGCCCTTGATGAGATTGAGATTTTGAAAAATAAAAATGATTGTGATGATGTTGTGAAGCACAATGAGATTTTGTCTTCAAAATTGGATTTTACTTTTAAAGATAACCTTTCTTTGAAAAATAAAATTGATTCTATTACAAAAGAATTGGATTTGGTTTTAAAGAAAAATGAATCTTTAAAAATTGATATTGATTCTCATGTGTGCCATGCTAGTTTAGCTTCTTCTTCTTGCACACCTATTGCATGCTCCACTTTGTCTTCCACTATTGAAAATGATATAAATATTTTGAAGAAAAGTGTTGAATGTTTGGGCTCCACTTTGAGCCAATGCACATTGAATCATTCACGTTTGGAAACCTTGGTTCGCAAGAAACAAGGTCCATCTTTGCATGCTCACCCTTCACGGCATACACATGCTTCCCACGATCACCACCATTACACGTATGCTCATGTGTACACATGTACACATTGTGGCCGAAAAGGTCATCTTGCTAGATTTTGTTATGATCGTATCTATCATGAAAATTTAGCAACTAATCTTGTTTGGGTTAGAAAGGATACTAACCCCCGTGGACCCACAAAGAAATGGGTACCAAAAACCACCTCTATACTTTTTGATGTAGGTGGAAGCTCTTGCAAAACGTGAGAGTGTTGGTGCCTTGGAGTGGATGCGTTCCGTGCCTAAAGAGAACCATTTGGATGCTTCACTCTCAAAGAAATTTGGTGGGAAGACCACCGTGGTTTGGAGAACTAGAGATGCACCTTCATGAGTTTTGGTATCATTCTCTAACTCCCATTTTTATTTGCATGCTTTTCATGTTCATCTATATATAGCATGCCATGATTTATTTTTCATTATGCTTATGCCATGCTTATTAGAATAGTATTATACATGTTTAGTTACTTGAGCACCCATGTCTTATTTGGATCTATATTTAGTGTTCTCACCTTGTTTAAACTAACATGTATGCCCTAGATCTAATGCACATGCATATGCATTATGATCATTTGGATGTTTATGATTCATGTTTTATTGTTTCATGATTAGTATGATGTTTGTCATGTTTATTAGACTTATGCTTTACATGATTAGTTATTGAGACACCCATGTTTAGTATAGACCCATATTTTGTGTTCTCCTTATGTTTTAGCTATCATGTTAATCATAAGATCTTATGCACATATCTTTGTCATGGTAATCATATGGTTGATTATGATTTGTTTTAATGATTCATGTTTTGATAAATAACTTGTGTTGTATGATTTCTAATTTTGCCACATGTTTTGATATTTATAGGCTATTATATATTCATGATCATTTTTATGTCTTTCATGTTGACTTATATCCCGTTTTATGCTTAATGATTTGATTACTTGTTTAGATGTTAGTTTTCATTAAGACTAGAATTTATACTTGCACATGTAGTGGGACACAAATAAATCTCTATATATGTTTGTACTTGAATGCTTATTTGTACCCATTAAATGTGCTAGTTTAGCCTAGTTTTGATGATTCATGCATTTTAAACTCGTATTCCTATTTTTGGATTTGTTTTATGTGTATGAGCTTTCATTTCATGTATATGTTTATTTTGCCAAACCTTAAGATATACATGTATACCCTTTGAGTCATTTGCCTTTCATACAAATCTATATATATGGACTCAATCGTGTTTAGGGATATGTATGTATACTTATTGTGTTGACAATTCATACATATACCTTGAAATTAAATTAGTTTTGGTGAAAATTTAGTTTTTCTTGATTTCGTGTTTATTTGTTTAACTTCATGTATATGTGTATCTTGTCCAAACTATTGATTATACATGTACATCCTTGAGCCACGTGCCTTCATGCATATACTCTTGTGGACTCATTATGTTTAGGATATGTATGTATACTTTAGTTTGTACATGACATACATATGCCTTGAAGTTTAAATCGTTTGGATGAATTTCATGTTTTTAAGATGATTTCAATTGGTGATTTCACATCTTAGATGAATTTCATGTTTTCAAGGAATTTCATATGAGCCTAATTGAATACTTTCATGATTGATATGTGTCACATTATACTTGTACACTCACTTTGTTAGTTTACTCATGATTTATTTTCATGAGAATTTGATATGAGCTTTATGGACTTAGAGTGTTTAGTGATCATGTGATTTACATGTGTTTCATGAAAAACAATTTTGTTTTATTCCTTACTTGAAGGATTTCGCACTAGTTTTAAAAGCTTTTCCTATAACTAGTTCGTATTCTTCACTATGGTAGAGATTTTCTGTAACGCCCCGATCCCAAGGATACGGAGACGTTATGGCGACGTACATACGCAAGGTGAAAACAACCTCACGCGTACGTTAAGCCTCAGTACAGTACAATACCTCCATATAGGTCTGAGGTCCAGCATGAAAGCAGTACAAGAATACCTGCAGAAAGAGGTCAGCGATCATAACAGATATGAAAACAAGGATAAATAAGATAACAGAAATAAAGCACTAAAATACTTATGAATAGTCCTGATGCGGAATCTCCCATGTGACTCCAAGGCACTCTCTGAAGCTATGGTAACTGGGATCGCCAATCTGGGCATGCAAACTCAGGGTCGTCAGAAAGCGACCTAGTGAGTGGTAAAACTGAAGGAGGCAGTAATATATACTATAGTACTACAAGCATGATACTACTATAGATACGTGATGGTGTATACCATATAATAAGCAGTAGAAATATATCAACATATAAGCAGTAGGAACATGTAAACAGGTCATCTTTTATTACCATTATTATCTAACCGGTTATCATCAGGTCATGTCTCTAATCATATCCAGTTTATAGAATATATAATGTTATCTAGTGATGACGAGTGTACATGCTAGTGGTGCTGTAATAACAGTGAATATGCAGATGGGCATATGCTACCTAACCAGTATCCGGTGTAGTGCATAGATAGTAATGATGTATGTAAGATATACATAAAATAGACTATATGCACATATGCATGAATAGTATGCTACTACATAAAGTGTAACATGTATCGGGTAAAGTAATAAATAGACGTGTAACATGATATCGGATAAATGATCAGGTACAACAAGAAGTACAACTATACAATAGAGAACATGTATCAGGTAAGGAACAGTAACAAGTACAACTATACATGTAGCAGGCAGGTCATGTCAAAGTCATGTCATTTATACAATAGTAGCGATCAGTACCACCTGCTATTTTAATTACTCTCTTCCAGTGTCCCATACCACTGGCGGTTCATACTGAAGCCCGCACCCCAGTCGAACCCATCCGGACATGGCCTACGGGTACCATTATCCAAACGAGAGAGTAATCAAATAACAAATGTTCCCGATGTCACTATCGTGTATACTATTTTATTATGTTAATTGGAAACCCATGGTCGAGGAGTTCTTATCGGGTGGATGTATCCCGTGCATACCCGGGATCACGGCCTTAAACAAGCCCCTGGCTGCCAGGACCAGGGCCCTCCGCTAAGAGGGGAGCATGAATCAAGTAACAAGAGCTCATGGAGCAATTGGTAGGCAGCCCTCCTACCGTCCCCTGCAGTGGGAAAACAATATGGATCCAGTACATCACCCGATAAGATCTAATCAACCGTCAAGTCTCCCCCATACCCCAGTTAGCTTTATGATCTGATATGTCATGTATACAATGTAATGAGAACCAATACAGTACATGATACGGGTAACATGATAACTGGACCTGAGCTCTGTTGATAGCATAGAACAATATAACGAGAAACGGGAACAATATAACATGAACAATATCACGAGAACAATGTAACAAGAACAATAGATGTGGGATTCCACATATCGCATATCAACAGCTCTCATGTCCAGTATCGGGAAATCCATATCAGTAACAAGAACCAATCATATATCATGAATACGGGAACATGGAACAATAATACATGTAATAATCATGGTGATCCATATAACAAGAAGATAGAAACAACACAGGTATGTGCAACTGTAATATGTAAGTATGATATGAATGTGTATGATGATCATGCTAATATGAAATGCAGTAGCCCGTGCAGTGATATACCGAGAATCCATGTAACGAGGATAACAATACATTACATAACGGTATTTTGTGAAGTGGCGTACATGAATATGAACGGGAGACGTGTCATCGTAATTGTGCAATATGTACAAGTAATACCTATGGGCAGTGTCTAATATCATGTACAGTGAACTACAGTATCTGTGTAGCCATAAATCTGCGTAGTACTAATAGATGTAGGAACAGTGTCTAGCATGCATGCCTAGTAACAGTGTGGTGTTATAGCGTATCGGTGGATCAATATAAATGTAACGTAACTGTGATACAATACATGTGATAATCGTGTCCAAGCAGATGGTGAAATAGTGGCTCGAGTATCAGTGCCTGTGCAGGTATGATGACTGTGTCCGCGTTGTCTATGTCTGTATGTCTTGTTACTATGATTACCTCATCTCATTAACTAACTAGTTATCAGGTTTTATTATGCCTTAATTGCAGGGATTACAATAATTATCATGATTTACCGATAATCATATTTTATTTTTAATTAGGCAACCAATCAAGATATTAATCATGATAAAATATAATTTATAAAAAGAAAACACTCACAAACTGTCCATAGGACTGTAGTTCTCTTCTCCACGATCGCAACGGATCCAGAATCGCCCGAATCGGAGTCCGGATGCTCCAGTTATCGCCCGTATACTAATTCATAACAAACAGGGTTAAATATGTAAATAAAAATAATTCAAAATGCAATTAATAATATGTCACAGGGGATTTTCAGCAAATATACCTTTATTGGGTTTCGGATGCGGGTTTGGCTCTTAACGGGTCGGATCCAGATCCACAACCCAAACCTATAATTTTAAGTTAAATGGATATTTGGGTTAACGGGTCGGGTTTAATGAGTTTATTGGGTTACAACCCAATAGAGGTAGTGGGTTCGGGTTAGACCCGAACCCACTCAAAGCAACAGGCAGCGGCAGCAGCAGCTTGCTGCTGCCGCGCCTCTAAGTGGCCCGACCGGCCAGCTCCGCTGGCCGGCGGCGCTGGTGATCTGCCGGCGGCGGCCCCGGCCGCCGGCAGCGGCGGCGGCGGCCAGCCGAGAGAGAGAAAGAGGGATGGAGAGAGAGAGAGAGAAGTAGGGAGAGAGAGGGAGGGATTTACCGGAGAGAGAGAAGGAGTGGCCATGGCGGCCTCGTCGGAGGGGAGGCGCCGGGCCGGAGACGCGGCGGTGGTGCGCCAGGCTTGGGCACGGCGGCGGTCGGAGATATGAAGACCCGGAGGTGGTGGTGTCCGGTGGTGTTTGAGGGGCTGTGTGGGTTCGCGAGAAAGAGAGAGAGAGATAGAGGGAGAGAGTGTGTTTTAGAGAGAGAATAAGGGGGAGAGGGGGTTGTAGCTGATTCCAGAGAGAGAGAGTTTGAGGAGAGAGGAAATTTAAAGGGGAGAAGGCGGTGGAGATGGGGTCGTTGGGTCAAAGGTGGTGGTGAGGAACCGTGCAGAAGAAGGAAGAAGGGGAAAGAAAGAAAAGGAATAAAAAAAAATAGTTAAAGAATTAAAATAATATTATTTAAGTTGGTTCCAAATTTGACTAGTCCCAATGGTACCCAAAATTACAGAAAATAGAGAATATTATCCTGAGACGTAATATGAAGATGATTTATCGAAACTCAATCCTGTTTGTAAATTAAAAATCTTGGAAGCTGTCACCGATACGGGCGACACCGGTTTGGCCGGATTTTCGATAAATTCAGAAAAATCTCCAAAAATATCCGAACGTAGCTCATGTGATTCTAAGACATACGGTGAAAGCCAATTCTCAAAATTCTACTCCGTTTGTGAAATAAAAATCGGAAGGCTGGTTATCGGTATCGGTCGACACCGACAACGGAGATTTTTCCAAAATAATCCAGAAAAATTCTAAAAAATCCTGAAAAATCTACAATATTAGGAAATAATTTTTGAAACTGAAATCAGGTCAATCGGAATACTACAGAGGTCAAATCAATTTGTACGTCGTATCGCGCACAGATACGGTGATACGTACACCGGGATCAGGGTGTTACATTTCTCCCCACCTTACAAAAAATTGCGTCCTCGCAATTTCAATCAGGTGTGAGAACAAGATTTTCAATCCCAAAGCCTAAAGGTGACGGGTCTACGACACTTCCGCTGCGCACTCTGATATCTATAAGGAACTCGGGATGGAGAAGTATGGTAGTGAACTAATCCTAACGGATAGGAAACAAGCTGATACAAGGAAAGCGAGAAGGAAATCGGATGTTATGGTTGACAACTGAAAGGAAGGAAGGAATACAAACAAGTCAAGGAATGATTTGTCAAGGTCATGGTATTCTTGTACTCGTTGCTGGAATGCCCAAATTCAGATACAGATCAGTTAATCTGAACCTGATTGTACTGTTGGTAAGACTCCGAGGATTGACCCAGGTGGTTACCCACACCAGGTGTGAACCTAGGCTCTGATACCACTCTGTAACGCCCCGATCCCAAGGATACGGAGACGTTATGGCGACGTACATACGCAAGGTGAAAACAACCTCACGCGTACGTTAAGCCTCAGTACAGTACAATACCTCCATATAGGTCTGAGGTCCAGCATGAAAGCAGTACAAGAATACCTGCAGAAAGAGGTCAGCGATCATAACAGATATGAAAACAAGGATAAATAAGATAACAGAAATAAAGCACTAAAATACCTATGAATAGTCCTGATGCGGAATCTCCCATGTGACTCCAAGGCACTCTCTGAAGCTATGGTAACTGGGATCGCCAATCTGAGCATGCAAACCCAGGGTCGTCAGAAAGCGACCTAGTGAGTGGTAAAACTGAAGGAGGCAGTAATATATACTATAGTACTACAAGCATGATACTACTATAGATACGTGATGGTGTATACCATATAATAAGCAGTAGAAATATATCAACATATAAGCAGTAGGAACATGTAAACAGTCATCTTTTATTACCATTATTATCTAACCGGTTATCATCAGGTCATGTCTCTAATCATATCCAGTTTATAGAATATCTAATGTTATCTAGTGATGACGAGTGTACATGCTAGTGGTGCTGTGATAACAGTGAATATGCAGATGGGCATATGCTACCTAACCAGTATCCGGTGTAGTGCATAGATAGTAATGATGTATGCAAGATATACATAAAATAGACTATATGCACATATGCATGAATAGTATGCTACTACATAAAGTGTAACATGTATCGGGTAAAGTAATAAATAGACGTGTAACATGATATCGGATAAATGATCAGGTACAACAAGAAGTACAACTATACAATAGAGAACATGTATCAGGTAAGGAACAGTAACAAGTACAACTATACATGTAGCAGGCAGGTCATGTCAAAGTCATGTCATTTATACAATAGTAGCGATCAGTACCACCTGCTATTTTAATTACTCTCTTCCAGTGTCCCATACCACTGGCGGTTCATACTGAAGCCCGCACCCCAGTCGAACCCATCCGGACATGGCCTACGGGTACCATTATCCAAACGAGAGAGTAATCAAATAACAAATGTTCCCGATGTCACTATCGTGTATACTATTTTATTATGTTAATTGGAAACCCATGGTCGAGGAGTTCTTATCGGGTGGATGTATCCCGTGCATACCCGGGATCACGGCCTTAAACAAGCCCCTGGCTGCCAGGACCAGGGCCCTCCGCTAAGAGGGGAGCATGAATCAAGTAACAAGAGCTCATGGAGCAATTGGTAGGCAGCCCTCCTACCGTCCCCTGCAGTGGGAAAACAATATGGATCCAGTACATCACCCGATAAGATCTAATCAACCGTCAAGTCTCCCCCATACCCCAGTTAGCTTTATGATCTGATATGTCATGTATACAATGTAATGAGAACCAATACAGTACATGATACGGGTAACATGATAACTGGACCTGAGCTCTGTTGATAGCATAGAACAATATAACGAGAAACGGGAACAATATAACATGAACAATATCACGAGAACAATGTAACAAGAACAATAGATGTGGGATTCCACATATCGCATATCAACAGCTCTCATGTCCAGTATCGGGAAATCCATATCAGTAACAAGAACCAATCATATATCATGAATACGGGAATATGGAACAATAATACATGTAATAATCATGGTGATCCATATAACAAGAAGATAGAAACAACACAGGTATGTGCAACTGTAATATGTAAGTATGATATGAATGTGTATGATGATCATGCTAATATGAAATGCAGTAGCCCGTGCAGTGATATGCCGAGAATCCATGTAACGAGGATAACAATACATTACATAACGGTATTTTGTGAAGTGGCGTACATGAATATGAACGGGAGACGTGTCATCGTAACTGTGCAATATGTACAAGTAATACCTATGGGCAGTGTCTAATATCATGTACAGTGAACTACAGTATCTGTGTAGCCATAAATCTGCGTAGTACTAATAGATGTAGGAACAGTGTCTAGCATGCATGCCTAGTAACAGTGTGGTGTTATAGCGTATCGGTGGATCAATATAAATGTAACGTAACTATGATACAATACATGTGATAATCGTGTCCAAGCAGATGGTGAAATAGTGGCTCGAGTATCAGTGCCTGTGCAGGTATGATGACTGTGTCCGCGTTGTCTATGTCTGTATGTCTTGTTACTATGATTACCTCATCTCATTAACTAACTAGTTATCAGGTTTTATTATGCCTTAATTGCAGGGATTACAATAATTATCATGATTTACCGATAATCATATTTTATTCTTAATTAGGCAACCAATCAAGATATTAATCATGATAAAATATAATTTATAAAAAGAAACACTCACAAACTGTCCATAGGACTGTAGTTCTCTTCTCCACGATCGCAACGGATCCAGAATCGCCCGAATCGGAGTCCGGATGCTCCAGTTATCGCCCGTATACTAATTCATAACAAACAGGGTTAAATATGTAAATAAAAATAATTCAAAATGCAATTAATAATATGTCACAGGGGATTTTCAGCAAATATACCTTTATTGGGTTTCGGATGCGGGTTTGGCTCTTAACGGGTCGGATCCAGATCCACAACCCAAACCTATAATTTTAAGTTAAATGGATATTTGGGTTAACGGGTCGGGTTTAATGTTTAATGAGTTTATTGGGTTACAACCCAATAGAGGTAGTGGGTTCGGGTTAGACCCGAACCCACTCAAAGCAACAGGCAGCGGCAGCAGCAGCTTGCTGCTGCCGCGCCTCTAAGTGGCCCGACCGGCCAGCTCCGCTGGCCGGCGGCGCTGGTGATCTGCCGGCGGCGGCCCCGGCCGCCGGCAGCGGCGGCGGCGGCCAGCCGAGAGAGAGAAAGAGGGATGGAGAGAGAGAGAGAGAGAAGTAGGGAGAGAGAGGGAGGGATTTACCGGAGAGAGAGAAGGAGTGGCCATGGCGGCCTCGTCGGAGGGGAGGCGCCGGGCCGGAGACGCGGCGGTGGTGCGCCAGGCTTGGGCACGGCGGCGGTCGGAGATATGAAGACCCGGAGGTGGTGGTGTCCGGTGGTGTTTGAGGGGCTGTGTGGGTTCGCGACAAAGAGAGAGAGAGATAGAGGGAGAGAGTGTGTTTTAGAGAGAGAATAAGGGGAGAGGGGTTGTAGCTGATTCCAGAGAGAGAGAGTTTGAGGAGAGAGGAAATTTAAAGGGGAGAAGGCGGTGGAGATGGGGTCGTTGGGTCAAAGGTGGTGGTGAGGAACCGTGCAGAAGAAGGAAGAAGGGGAAAGAAAGAAAAGGAATAAAAAAAAATAGTTAAAGAATTAAAATAATATTATTTAAGTTGGTTCCAAATTTGACTAGTCCCAATGGTACCCAAAAATTACAGAAAATAGAGAATATTATCCTGAGACGTAATATGAAGATGATTTATCGAAACTCAATCCTGTTTGTAAATTAAAAATCTTGGAAGCTGTCACCGATACGGGCGACACCGGTTTGGCCGGATTTTCGATAAATTCAGAAAAATCTCCAAAAATATCCGAACGTAGCTCATGTGATTCTAAGACATACGGTGAAAGCCAATTCTCAAAATTCTACTCCGTTTGTGAAATAAAATCGGAAGGCTGGTTATCGGTATCGGTCGACACCGACAACGGAGATTTTTCCAAAATAATCCAGAAAAATTCTAAAAAAATCCTGAAAAATCTACAATATTAGGAAATAATTTTTGAAACTGAAATCAGGTCAATCGGAATACTACAGAGGTCAAATCAAATTTGTACGTCGTATCGCGCACAGATACGGTGATACGTACACCGGGGATCAGGGTGTTACATTTCTCCCCACCTTACAAAAAATTGCGTCCTCGCAATTTCAATCAGGTGTGAGAACAAGATTTTCAATCCCAAAGCCTAAAGGTGACGGGTCTACGACACTTCCGCTGCGCACTCTGATATCTATAAGGAACTCGGGATGGAGAAGTATGGTAGTGAACTAATCCTAACGGATAGGAAACAAGCTGATACAAGGAAAGCGAGAAGGAAATCGGATGTTATGGTTGACAACTGAAAGGAAGGAAGGAATACAAACAAGTCAAGGAATGATTTGTCAAGGTCATGGTATTCTTGTACTCGTTGCTGGAATGCCCAAATTCAGATACAGATCAGTTAATCTGAACCTGATTGTACTGTTGGTAAGACTCCGAGGATTGACCCAGGTGGTTACCCACACCAGGTGTGAACCTAGGCTCTGATACCACTCTGTAACGCCCCGATCCCAAGGATACGGAGACGTTATGGCGACGTACATACGCAAGGTGAAAACAACCTCACGCGTACGTTAAGCCTCAGTACAGTACAATACCTCCATATAGGTCTGAGGTCCAGCATGAAAGCAGTACAAGAATACCTGCAGAAAGAGGTCAGCGATCATAACAGATATGAAAACAAGGATAAATAAGATAACAGAAATAAAGCACTAAAATACCTATGAATAGTCCTGATGCGGAATCTCCCATGTGACTCCAAGGCACTCTCTGAAGCTATGGTAACTGGGATCGCCAATCTGAGCATGCAAACCCAGGGTCGTCAGAAAGCGACCTAGTGAGTGGTAAAACTGAAGGAGGCAGAAATATATACTATAGTACTACAAGCATGATACTACTATAGATACGTGATGGTGTATACCATATAATAAGCAGTAGAAATATATCAACATATAAGCAGTAGGAACATGTAAACAGGTCATCTTTTATTACCATTATTATCTAACCGGTTATCATCAGGTCATGTCTCTAATCATATCCAGTTTATAGAATATCTAATGTTATCTAGTGATGACGAGTGTACATGCTAGTGGTGCTGTGATAACAGTGAATATGCAGATGGGCATATGCTACCTAACCAGTATCCGGTGTAGTGCATAGATAGTAATGATGTATGCAAGATATACATAAAATAGACTATATGCACATATGCATGAATAGTATGCTACTACATAAAGTGTAACATGTATCGGGTAAAGTAATAAATAGACGTGTAACATGATATCGGATAAATGATCAGGTACAACAAGAAGTACAACTATACAATAGAGAACATGTATCAGGTAAGGAACAGTAACAAGTACAACTATACATGTAGCAGGCAGGTCATGTCAAAGTCATGTCATTTATACAATAGTAGCGATCAGTACCCACCTGCTATTTTAATTACTCTCTTCCAGTGTCCCATACCACTGGCGGTTCATACTGAAGCCCGCACCCCAGTCGAACCCATCCGGACATGGCCTACGGGTACCATTATCCAAACGAGAGAGTAATCAAATAACAAATGTTCTCGATGTCACTATCGTGTATACTATTTTATTATGTTAATTGGAAACCCATGGTCGAGGAGTTCTTATCGGGTGGATGTATCCCGTGCATACCCGGGATCACGGCCTTAAACAAGCCCCTGGCTGCCAGGACCAGGGCCCTCCGCTAAGAGGGGAGCATGAATCAAGTAACAAGAGCTCATGGAGCAATTGGTAGGCAGCCCTCCTACCGTCCCCTGCAGTGGGAAAACAATATGGATCCAGTACATCACCCGATAAGATCTAATCAACCGTCAAGTCTCCCCCATACCCCAGTTAGCTTTATGATCTGATATGTCATGTATACAATGTAATGAGAACCAATACAGTACATGATACGGGTAACATGATAACTGGACCTGAGCTCTGTTGATAGCATAGAACAATATAACGAGAAACGGGAACAATATAACATGAACAATATCACGAGAACAATGTAACAAGAACAATAGATGTGGGATTCCACATATCGCATATCAACAGCTCTCATGTCCAGTATCGGAAATCCATATCAGTAACAAGAACCAATCATATATCATGAATACGGGAATATGGAACAATAATACATGTAATAATCATGGTGATCCATATAACAAGAAGATAGAAACAACACAGGTATGTGCAACTGTAATATGTAAGTATGATATGAATGTGTATGATGATCATGCTAATATGAAATGCAGTAGCCCGTGCAGTGATATGCCGAGAATCCATGTAACGAGGATAACAATACATTACATAACGGTATTTTGTGAAGTGGCGTACATGAATATGAACGGGAGACGTGTCATCGTAACTGTGCAATATGTACAAGTAATACCTATGGGCAGTGTCTAATATCATGTACAGTGAACTACAGTATCTGTGTAGCCATAAATCTGCGTAGTACTAATAGATGTAGGAACAGTGTCTAGCATGCATGCCTAGTAACAGTGTGGTGTTATAGCGTATCGGTGGATCAATATAAATGTAACGTAACTGTGATACAATACATGTGATAATCGTGTCCAAGCAGATGGTGAAATAGTGGCTCGAGTATCAGTGCCTGTGCAGGTATGATGACTGTGTCCGCGTTGTCTATGTCTGTATGTCTTGTTACTATGATTACCTCATCTCATTAACTAACTAGTTATCAGGTTTTATTATGCCTTAATTGCAGGGATTACAATAATTATCATGATTTACCGATAATCATATTTTATTCTTAATTAGGCAACCAATCAAGATATTAATCATGATAAAATATAATTTATAAAAAGAAAACACTCACAAACTGTCCATAGGACTGTAGTTCTCTTCTCCACGATCGCAACGGATCCAGAATCGCCCGAATCGGAGTCCGGATGCTCCAGTTATCGCCCGTATACTAATTCATAACAAACAGGGTTAAATATGTAAATAAAAATAATTCAAAATGCAATTAATAATATGTCACAGGGGATTTTCAGCAAATATACCTTTATTGGGTTTCGGATGCGGGTTTGGCTCTTAACGGGTCGGATCCAGATCCACAACCCAAACCTATAATTTTAAGTTAAATGGATATTTGGGTTAACGGGTCGGGTTAATGTTTAATGAGTTTATTGGGTTACAACCCAATAGAGGTAGTGGGTTCGGGTTAGACCCGAACCCACTCAAAGCAACAGGCAGCGGCAGCAGCAGCTTGCTGCTGCCGCGCCTCTAAGTGGCCCGACCGGCCAGCTCCGCTGGCCGGCGGCGCTGGTGATCTGCCGGCGGCGGCCCCGGCCGCCGACAGCGGCGGCGGCGGCCAGCCGAGAGAGAGAAAGAGGGATGGAGAGAGAGAGAAGTAGGAGAGAGAGAGGGAGGGATTTACCGAGAGAGAGAAGGAGTGGCCATGGCGGCCTCGCCGGAGGGGAGGCGCCGGGCCGGAGACGCGGCGGTGGTGCGCCAGGCTTGGGCACGGCGGCGGTCGGAGATATGAAGACCCGGAGGTGGTGGTGTCCGGTGGTGTTTGAGGGGCTGTGTGGGTTCACGAGAAAGAGAGAGAGAGAGATAGAGGGAGAGAGTGTGTTTTAGAGAGAGAATTAGGGGAGAGAGGGGTTGTAGCTGATTCCAGAGAGAGAGAGAGTTTGAGGAGAGAGAAAATTTAAAGGGGAGAAGGCGGTGGAGATGGGGTCGTTGGGTCAAAGGGGTGGTGAGGAAACGTGTAGAAGAAGAAGAAGGGGAAAGAAAGAAAAGGAATAAAAAAAAAATAGTTAAAGAATTAAATAATATTATTTAAGTTGGTTCCAAATTTGACTAGTCCCGAATGGTACCCAAAAATTATAAAAAATAGAGAATATTATCCTGAGACGTAATATGAAGACGATTTATCGAAACTCAATCCTGTTTGTAAATTAAAAATCCTGGAAGCTGTCACCGATACGGGCGACACCGGTTTGGCCGGATTTTCGATAAATTCAGAAAAATCCCCAAAAATATCCGAACGTAGCTCATGTGATTCTAAGACATACGGTGAAAGCCAATTCTCAAAATTCTACTCCATTTGTGAAATAAAAATCGGAAGGCTGGTTATCGGTATCGGTCGACACCGACAACGGAGATTTTTCCAAAATAATCCAGAAAAATTCTAAAAAAAATCCTGAAAAATCTACAATATTAGGAAATGATTTTTGAAACTGAAATCAGGTCAATCGGAATACTACAGAGGTCAAATCAAATTTGTACGTCGTATCGCGCACACATACGGTGATACGTACACCGGGATCAGGGTGTTACATTTTCAAACAAAGCTTATTTTCAAACTATTTTTGAAAACCCCTACCATTAATGGGAGGATGGATGGGAGATCATGTTCTTGTATGCTTTAACATGAAAATCATTTAAAACTTGAACCATGATTGGGAGGTATAGTTATATGAGATATACATTTGATATTATTGTTATTTTAATTGGTATCATTTAATTCTTTCAATTGGTATCAATCTTGACATTTCTTGTATACTCATATGTGTTTGTATGTATGTATGCTTCATTCCAAGAATATCAATTTCTATTGGTATCTATTTTTCATACAT
This sequence comes from Agave tequilana, assembly GCA_038442645.1. NCBI lineage: Eukaryota > Viridiplantae > Streptophyta > Magnoliopsida > Asparagales > Asparagaceae > Agave > Agave tequilana. The sequence goes on along the minus strand of JAVJIF010019477.1, from coordinate 10,609 downwards.
ATATATGTTTTTATTTGTGCTTATTATATCCCTATATCTTTAAGCACAAAATCTTGTTTATGCTAGTGCTTGAGTTTCAATTTTGTTTTAATTGATTATTTTTAAATTGGTATCAAGCCTACACATTGTTTTAGTTTGTATTTCATAAGGGGGAGAAAATTTGATTTTGTCTTTCAATTAATGATTTATCAATTGGTATTTGATTCCCACTTCCTTACTTTATGATTGAAAATTTCAAATTGGTATCATATGTTTAAAAATGAAAGTGATTTACAATTGGTATCAAAATATGTGTGTTTAGACATTCAAGATTTATTATGTTTATTTTCAATTGGCATCAAGATGATGTTTCATGTGTTTTTGCTTGAAATTGGTATCAATATTTTTGTTTGTTTCCTTTCAATTGGTATCAAAATGCTATTCTTTGACATATTTTCAATTGGTACTTTAATTAATCGTCACCCTTATTTGGTTTTGTTTCAGACAAAAAAAGGGGGGAAATATTTTTTATAGATTCATTGTTTCGAATAAAAAGGGGGAGAAATATTTATTGATTTTTCTATTGATTTGGTTTTGCTTTTACCCCTTATTAAAGATTGACTCTTTGTATTAAAAAGAAAGAAGATTTTGTTTTGTTTTAGTTTTTACCCCTTTGTTGATGATTGACAAAAGGGGGAGAAGAATTTGGGTTTATATATGCATGTTTTTGTTTTGCATATATTAAGTTTAATTTAGTTTAATTTTATTGGTATCCAAAGCATGTTTTGTGATTGGATGTTTTGTAATTGGTATCTAGAGTGTAATTGGTATCTAGAGCATGTTTTGTTTAAATATTTCATTGGAATTGGTATCTAGAGCTACCCTTTATTGTTTATGCATAGATATGCATGTTTCATGTTTCATGTTTAAGAGCCTTCATTGCACATTCATTATGTTTATTTGTTTATGCATGAGTTAAGGGGGAGCTTTTTTGAAGCTTAACTTTAATCCATGCATATATAACTTCATGAGTTTTGTCATCATCAAAAAGGGGAGATTGTTGGCCCAAAAGCCTTCCACTCTAGTTTTGATGATGATTAACTCATGTAGTTATGTGTACTAATAATCTTGTGAGTTTAGTTTCAGATCATTAATCAAGTTATTAGTTGGTGAAAGCTTCCACACATCTTTCACAAGTTGATTCAAGAGCTCGAGCGTCAAGATCACATATAGCACTTGCTCGATGGATCAAGGAGTTTTGGATCGAGTCGGCTTGGAGATTGCGCTCTACAAGAAGACTTCGGTACCATAGTTTAGTTTTGTGTTTAGATCCAAATTGTAAAGATTAGAATAGTATGATAATGCTCAAGTTCACAACACACACGTTTCATGTTTTGAATATTGGTTTTTGGTTTTTCGGTTTTAGGTTTAACCGATCTTGGTTTTCATGAAAGATAGATCAAAACAAGTTTACATAGTTTAATGTATATATGATTTGTTCTATATACATACATGCTTTAATTTCCTAGACAAACTTAGTTTTGACTCACTTATTCATGTGTTTTATGTTTTGGTATTTTTGACAAAATATATTTTGGAATTAAATGACAAAAACATGGATATATAGTTGATTCATGTATATAGGATTATATCCATATACATCATGCCTAAATGTTGTTTAATATCATGTTTTTTGTATTTGAAAGTGTTTTGGACAAAACGTATTTTCTATTAAAATTCAAGTTTTTAGAAAATACAGTTTTCGGTTTTTGGTAAAAATGATAAGACACAAAAATAGTTCATATTGATTGATATTTGAGCTAAACTTTTTACCACATGTTTATATATCAATGCAAAATGATAAAACTATTTTTGTTAATTTTTAGAAAAGATAAAAGAATTTTTAAATATGTTTTTTTTTGTTCCAGGCTTCAACCAAGTCGACTAGTAGCCTGACTAGGGCTGAGGTCGGTCGACCGGGCCGGTCGATCGACGTGCACAATTCTGTGCACATTTGGAGTCTCTAGGACGGTCGACCGTCTGAGAGCAGAGCTCTCTGTTTGTTTGGGTCGACCGGGGCGGTCGACCGGCAGCTGCCAACGGGTAAAAATTGACCGTTGGGCGGTCGACCGGACCGGTCGACCGGCAGTGTATTTCTGGCATTTCTGCTTCCAACGGCTATATTTTTCTGGGGTCTATAAATACCCCATTGGAAAGAGTTTTTCTCTAAGATTTTGTGTGCGAATTTTTTTTCTTACTCTCTGGTGTTTTCACAGCAATTAAAAGAGGTATTTGAATTCAAATTGAACAATCCTTTGGTTTTTTATTAGGGTTTGAAAAACCAAAGAAAAGGATTTTTGGGAAGAGTTTTTGTTTGAATTTCACTATTTTTATTTTCTATCATTTCCCAAAGTTTTTCTTTGAGTTGCTGGTTTCAAATCCCTTGGTTTTCTCCACACTTGAGCAAAAATCTATTATCTTCTCTATAGGATCTTTGTGTGTGGGAAAAGAGACTGTTTGTGGTGTTGTTGAACCACCAAGTTGTAAATCCTCTATACTTTGCTTTGTGCTTTTCCCTCTTGGGTTGAGGAGGTTGTTAGTGCAAGTGGTTTGTATCCCTCAAGTTGTGAGGTGATCCTTGCTTGGCTTTGTGTTAATCCCTCGGGTTGTGAGGTGATTGTTTGTAGGCTTGGAGTTGAGCCTCAAGGAGGAGGTTGTGTTTGTAAGGAGAGGAGTTGGGTACTCCTTGTATTGTGATTGCCCCAAATCCTCAGTGAGGTTCCCTTTGTGGGAGTCCTTTGTGGACAAGCTAGTGAACTTAAAATCCTTCTGGGTGAAGGCGGGATGTAGAGCTGGGTGCTCGAACCTCGAAACATATTTTGGTGTTTGCGCTTGTTCATTGACTCTTACTCTCTCTCTTTACTTTGTGCCTTGCATCTATTCATATTGCTCATACATACTTATATGCTTGGCTTGGTTTTGTGCATCTCTTGTTGATATTGTAAATTAGTTTTTTTATTCCGCATTGAGTTGACTAGATTAGCATAATCACCTATTCACCCCCCCTCTAGGTGATCTTTCAAAACAAACTTAAATAAACAATAAACAAACTTATACTTTTTCTCCCCCTTTTTGTCATACATCAAAAAGGGTTAAACAAAACCAACAAAACAAAGGAAATTTATCTTTAAGAATGCATAATGCAAACATTCAACTCACCACAAATAAAAGAGAATCTAGCATAATCTAATGGTTTAGTAAAAATCCGGCAAGTTGAAAATCGGTAGAAACATAATCAATATCAATATCACCTTTCTCATGATGATCTCTAAGAAAGTGATATCTAATGTCAATGTGCTTAGTTTTACTATGTTGATTTGCATTCTTTGTCATATGAATTGTACTAGTATTATCACAAAATATTTTAACATGATCAAAATGCAAATCATAGTCAAGGAGAGTATATTTCATCCAAAGCACTTGTGCACAACAAGCGCCGGCTGCAACATACTCCGCCTCGGCGGTTGAAAGGGCTACCGAATTTTGCTTTTTGGAAGACCAAGATACAAGACAATTACTAAGGAATTGACATGTTCCACTTGTGCTCTTCCTATCTATCTACCCACACCCGCATAGTCGGCATCCGAAAAACTCGTCATTGAAAATTGCCCGATTTCGGATACCACAAACCCATGTCAATAGTGCCCTTAAGGTATCTAATTATGCGTTTAACCGCAATTATGTGAGACTCTTTAGGACAAGATTGAAAACGTGCACAAAGACAAACACAAAACATAATATCCGCCTACTAGCCGTCAAATACAACAAACTACCAATCATGCTACGATAAAGCTTAATGTCTACACTTTACCTTGTTCATCCTTGTCAAGCTTTGTGGTTGTTGCCATGGGAGTTTTCCTCACTTTAGATCCTTCAAGCCCGAACCTTTTGATTAGTTCCTTTGTGTACTTGGCTTGATTGATGAAGATCCCATCCTTCCTTTGCTTGATTTGGAGTCCAAGGAAATAGTTGAGTTCCCCATCATAGATATTTCAAATTCTTCCTTCATGCATGATTCAAAAACTTGGCAAAGAGATTCATTAGTAGAACCAAAAATAATGTCATCAACATAAATTTGCACAATAAGAATATCATTTTCTACATGTTTTGTAAATAAAGTAGTATCTATTTTACCTTTCTTAAAACCATTTGAAATTAGAAATGAAGAAAGTCTTTCATACCAAGCCCTAGGGGCTTGTTTCAACCATAAAGAGCTTATATCTAATTTAAACACAAAATCCGGATGTGTAGGATCAACAAACCCGGGGGTTGTTCAACATACACCTCCTCTTCAATAAAACCATTTATAAAAGCACTTTTAACATCCATTTGAAACAATTTTAAATCTTTATATGAGGCAAATGCTAGTGTCATCCGTATGGCTTCAAGCCGTGCTACGGGTGCAAAGGTTTCTTCAAAATCGATTCCTTCGATTTGAGTGTAACCTTGGGCAACTAACCTAGCTTTATTCCTAACAACGTTACCCGATTCATCCAACTTGTTCTTAAAGATCCACTTAGTACCAATTGTTGGTCTATCGTGGGCCTAGGAACAAGATGCCAAACTTGGTTGCGCTCAAATTGATTGAGTTCCTCTTGTATGGCTAGCAACCAATATGAATCGGCCTCGGCTTCGAGGACGTTCTTGGGTTCAACATGAGAAATAAATGCATAATGTCCACAAAAATCATGAAGTTTAGAGCGAGTGGTTACCCTTTAGATACTTCACCTATGACGAGTTCCTTGGGATGATGAGGATTGTATCTCCAATCCTTTGGAAGTTTTTGAGTAGGCTCCCACTCATTTGTTTGATTTTCATTTCCTTGAGCCTCTTCTACTTTAGCTTCACTTCCTTCATCATCCTTTGGCTTGTCTCCCATAGTAGGTGTATCCTCCAAAGTCACTTTCTCCAAGCCTTCATCCAATGTATCTATTTCTACAACATTCTTAACAAACAAGTTAGATTCTTCAAACTTAACATGTATAGATTCCTCAATAGTCAAAGATGATCTATTGAAGATTCTATAAGCCTTACTAGTGTTAGAATAACCAACAAAAATAGTCTCATAAGATCTAGCATCAAATTTTTCTAAATTATCTTTCGTATTTAAAACAAAACATTTGCATCCAAAAACCTTGAAATATGAAACATTTGGTTTTCTAGAAAAGTACATTTCAAAAGAAGTTTTTGAAGTATTTTACACAAGAAAACACGATTTGCATGATGTATTAACGGCCACGGCCCACAAATAATGTGGTAGACCATATTCACTTATCATTGTCCTAGCCATCTCTTGTAAAGTTCAATTTTTTCGTTCAACTACTCCATTTTGTTGTGGAGTTCTAGGACAAGAAAGTTCATGCTTAATTCCATGTTCTTCACAAAAAGTGGTAAAGGGTAGGTTAATGAACTCACCTCCTCTATCACTTCTTATTCTTAAAATTGAAGTATCTTTTTCCTTTTCAACTCTTTTCTTAAAGGCTTGAAAATGTGAAAGGCTTGATTCTTGTGTTCCAAAAAGAAAACTCAAGTAAAACGTGAAACGTCATCAACCAAAACAAATGCAAAACGATTCCACTTAGACTTTTGGTTTGTGTAGGGCCAAATAGATCCATATGGATTAACTCCAAAGGACGTGATGTCATGATATCCTTAATTGATTTGAAAGAAGACTTAGTTTGTTTCCCAAATTGACATGCGTCACAAACTCGGTCCTTTTCAAAATTCAAATAAGGAATACCTTTCACCATTTCCTTTGTGTTTAACCTAGATATATGGTCAAAAGAATGTGGCCTACTCTTCTATGCCACAACCAAGAGTCATCATCGAGGGCTTTTAAACAAGTAATATTACAAGACATATTTGACATATCAATCATATAAACATTATTTTCACGAAAACCAAAAAATACACAAGTATTAGATATTTTATCAATTACTTTACAAACTACATTATCAAAAACTACATCAAAACCTTTATCACAATGTTGACTAACACTCAAGAGGTTATGCTTGAGGCATCAACTAAAACAACATTCTCAATTAAAGGGGATGTACTAAGTTTGACATTACCGATACCGATGATTTTACCTTGGCATCATCTCCGAAGGTGACGGTGCCACCTTCATGGTATCTTGATAGGGTTGCAAAGTTGTTGATGTCCCAAGTCATGTGCCTTGAGCAACCACTATCAAGATACCACAACCCTCTACGTCTTTGGGCCTTGGAAGGTACCTACATCATTTAACAAAATTGTTGACTTTGGTACCCAAATTTTCTTGGGTCCTTGAAAGTTAGTGTTTCGAACCCAAACATATGACGAGATGCATTTAGTCTATCATAACAAAAATTAGCTAAGTGACCTTTACGACCACAATATGAACATGAAAACACTTTACCATACATGAATGCATGATGTGTGTGTGAAGTGTGAGCATGTTTGTGGGGTTTGGAATGATGTAGAGGTTGTGTGGTATGAACATGAGCATGAACATGAGTATTAGCATGAGATTATTTCTTAGAGGTTTGTTTCTTAGGAACATAACCTCAAGTCTATTTTTGTCAAATTCACACTTTTTCAAAACTACTCCTAAAGAATCAATTTTCTCTTTTAGCATGATATTTCATTTTTATCAACTTGTGAAAATTTACCTTTGCATGAAATCTTATAGTTGTCAAAATCTTTTTGGGTGGAAACAAGAGTGGAAAGTAATCATCTTTTTCTTTGGAAAGAGTAAAAATTGATGATTAAGAGACTCATTTCCTTTTTCATTTTTAAATACTTTTTCTTAAGAAAATCATAGTTATGTGAAAGTTCTACAAAAGCTTCTCCTAGTTCATCCATGGAAGTTCATCATGAAGAGAAGTGGAAGGGGTTACCTTACTTGTGCTTTCATTAGCCATGAAGCACATGTTTGCGGTATCAATTTCCTCCTCGGATTCGCTCTCGGAATCCCATGTTGCCTTCATTGCTTTCTTCTTGAAGGGCTTCTTGGATGAGGAAGGCTTTGCTTTATCCGGACACTCCGCAACAATGTGACCGGGTCTCTTGCAATTAAAACAAACAATTTTCCTCTTTTCTTGCCATCTCCTTCTTCCTTGGAATTTAGCCTTGTTGTACATCCTCCGAACATTCTTTACAAGAAGTGAGAGCTCTTCGTCATCTTCTTCTTCATCGTCTTCGTCGAAGTGTAAGGATTGACTTTGAAGGCTATGTCTTCTTCTTGGAAGGAGCCATTTCCTCCCTTGTTTTCTCTCCATCTCATGGGTTTTAAGGTTCCCAATGAGACCAATTAGCTCCATCTCCTCCTTATCATTGAGTTCCTTCAAGGTAGTTGCTTTTACTTCCCATGAAGGAGGAAGAGCCCGGATGATCTTTCTAACTCTTTGATCGTTGTCGATAGCATCACCTAGAGAAGAAAGTCCATTAGTGATCTTTGTATATCTTGTAACCAATATCATCTATGGTTTCATTTTCTTGCATGCAAAAGTTTCATATTGGGACCGAAGAAGGTCTATCTTAGCCCTCTTCACTTGTGAAGTCCCCTCATGTGTAACTAGCAAATGTGTCCAAATTTCATATGCGGATTTGCAATGAATAACTCTAGATATATCATCATCATTAAGGGCTTGAAGGAGTGCATAATGAGCCCTAGCATTGGCATCAAATTCTTTAGTCTCTATTTTGGACTAAGTGGATTCATCACCGGGGGGTGCACTAAAGGGTTTGGTCACGGCCTTTGCAACTCGACTTCCTAGAGATTGTAAGAAAACGGTCATCTTAACCTTCCATATGGGAAAGTTAAGTCCATCAAACTTTGGGGGGTCTTAATTCCATCGGCCATTTTTACTAGTGAGAGTGTATGAAAATGAATGAAGTGATTAGCAAGTGTAGGATCTCTCTAAGGTTGTTAAGCCAAGAGCCTAGAGTCCAAGCTCTGATACCAATTGAAAAACACCTAGAGGGGGTGAATAGGTGTAATGCTAATCTAACAATCTTTTTAAAACTAAGATGGATGAACGATGCAACGATCTCTCAAAACAAGACTAAGAGCCGAATACCCCGTGAAGGGTTCTGAACTCCTTCCTCCTGATTCCCCTTGAATGGGTTAGAGGTGCGCAATGCAACCTTGTTGTATGAGAATTGATCGAACAAAGAATGAATAATATGCAATGATGAAATGCACACAAGATATATCACAAGTATCACAAATTAGAAGCAATAACACAAGGAAAAAAAACTAGATCTCAAGCAAGTAATTGAAAGCAATAGAGTGCAAGAGAAATAGAAAGCAATAGAGAGCAAGAACACAAAGCAATCGCAAACACAAGATATTTGTTCGAGGTTCGAGCCACCGCTCTACTCCCCGCCTTCACCTCCGTGAAGGGTTTCCACTATCCACCGAGGATGATTACAACGGTCTACCAAAGACCCGAGCACCGAGCTCCACCACTTACAAGAACCTCTACCGAAGAGGTTCTCCACAAGAACAAGATGAACACAAGTAACCAAGTGATCACAACAAGATCACTAAACTTCTTACAAACTCTCACTCTTTTACAACTTCCTTATAGATTGAGTAGGGAATTTTGGCTCTAAGAAGTGTAGTGAGAAAACACTCAGTTGTAGGATGATTTTTGCTAGAGAACACAACTGAAAACAAGCTCAAGAAAGAATGGAAATGGAGAGCATAAAAAACTTTTCTTCTCTTTGAAAACTTAGGTATTTTCTTGGTGAGAAATGCAAGAGACCTATCTCCTCTATTTATAGGGAGAGGAAAGGGTTAAAAAACAATTTATTTTAAGCTTATTTGATCTGAAAAAGATCTCCAACAACTCAGAAAAATCTGCCAAAACAGATTACAAAAACAGATTTCAGAAATACACAAAAGAGGAAAGAGACGTTGGGGCTCTGCAGGCTTGGCGGTCGACCGGTACCGGTCCGGTCGGCCGTCCGCCCTGCTGGCAGATAGCCGTTGGGCTCGGATCGACCGCTCGGGTCGACCGTCCTCTAAAAGAAACACAGGTTTCTGAAGGCGGTCGACCGGGCGGTCGACCCAGAAAACCCGAGAGTAAACCTGCAGACAATCGGTCGACCCGGGCGGTCGGCCGACAGACATGCACAAGCGTGCATGTCCTGTGCAGGTGCCGGTCGACCGGGCCGGTCGGCCGGTCTAGCTTGAAACAGAAAACAGCAGCAAAATAGAACTTGAAATTTTTGTTGTAAAAAATATTTTTGAAGTAAAGATAACTAAGTATCATGATAGAGAGAGTATATATGATCTAAATATGATATATGTCTTTGTAAAACTTGGAGTCATGTATTTTTGTCAAGGTATGAAACTTAGAAACAAAAGCTTAAAAATGAAAACTTGTATACAAAAATGTGTGTGTGTATCCTAGAGCCATTTTCAAACTTAAACTTTAACAAACTATTTCTTACATTGGTTCTAAGGACTACAAGTTCTTCAAGTGGACTTCTTCATATGATCTTGCAAGCTTGATTCTTTGAGCCCGAATTGAGGTGACTTGAGTCAAAAACGCCTTCCTTTAGGGAAGAAACCTTCTAGTTTCATTAGAATCCTGAAACACTAAAAAAACAAACATGATTAGTACAAATAACTATATATGTTTGTAATCATTAAAACACACTAAACGGGTGATTGTAACCTTGGGCCAACAAGATGCAGAAGTCATCAAACTCGCATCTTGTCCACCAATTCAAGAACCGCGCCTGAAGATCAAACACGGGCATGAGCTCGCGTTGGCGGTTCACATTCAAAAGGGACTTAAGGTTAAAAGAACTCTATAAGCCCCTTCAATGGCGGAAACCAAATCAGATGGTTTTATTACCTGAAATAGGGGCCTCCTACGTGGAAGAACCGCCCATTGAGTCTCAGGAGCAACAGCCTTCGAGACGAAGCAACATGCTTGGCTTTGGTACCATTGCAACCGTGGAATCGGTGTTGAAGATGGTGAAAATGGAAAAAGCTTCGAGCTTTTATTAACCCTAAAAGCTCAGCGAAGAAGAAGAGTCTAATGATGACTCTTGAAAGACTGTTGTATTTTATAGGTACAGTGATTCGCAGAGATACGCGGCGCTTGGCTCGACGTCTAATCCCTGTCTGACGCGTGGCAGGCATATTAAATACAGCGCAAAATTCACGCGCCAAAAGGGAGATGTCCCCTCAATTCTGCTGGACGCGTGGCAACGCGCCCACAACACGGATTCGTGTTCAACAGAAAATTGCGTCCCTCTGAAGATCGCGCCTCTTCAACTTGGCCAAAGTTGCGTCTACTTCACAGAACGAAAGCTGCGTCTTCATCCCAAAAGACGCATCCCTACAGAGGCGCGCCTTTAAAAGCAGCATGACCACTGCGTCTATAGGACTTGCATTCAGTCCTTATTTCTGCAATTCAGTTCAACAGTACACTGGCACAAGCAGATGACTGTTTACCCTAATTCAAAATACACCAACAACAAGCTCAGAGCACTGGAGGTCTAGACTGTGTATCTAGACACTCGCTATGATCATTTCTGGCGGCTTTAAAGGGTTTCACAGTACACTCAC
>JAVJIF010019476.1:0-73057 GCA_038442645.1 Agave tequilana | reverse complement strand
TAGTATAACTTGAGGGGGAGATTTTCTAAGCTCTTTCTTATCTTTTATTTTAAATAAGTCAGATGTTTTGTCCTCATCAAAAAGGGGGAGTTGTTGGCCCAAGGTTACAATCACCTGGTTTTATGGTTTTGATGATAACAAAATATATGTGGTTATTTATACTAATCAAGTTCAAGTGTTTAAGTTTATCTGAGGGTTCTAAGGATTCAAATAGTTTTCTTCTTCCAAAGGAAGGTATTTGGAGACTCAAGAAGACTCAAATATGGGATCAAAGCTCAAAACACTCAACGTCGCTAGTGGAGAAGCCTGGTTGAAGATCTTGTAGTCACCTAGGGCCTTGCAAGATATTAGTTTGTTAAAGTGTAGAATATAATAGTGATGCTCAAGAAGTTACATATACAAAATATACGATTTCAAAAAATACAAGTTTTGATAGTATTGGTATTTTGCATGTTTGGTTTTGATACATGTCTCATAATTTTTTCAAATTTTTTTAACAAGTTTAGAACATATATTTCATCACATATACACCGTTACATTACCCAATAACCAATACAAAATATTTTAAAAATTGTTTGAATTTTAAAATTAATACAGAAAACTGTTTCAGGCCAGAACGGTCGACCGCCCAGTCGACTGGTGCCCATTTCAAGCCAAAACGGTCGACCGGGCAGTCGACCGGGCCTTTAGTCAAGGCGTGCACATTTGTGCACGTTGTCGGTCGACCAACCAGTCGACCGCAAACCCTTGCGGTCGACTGAGCAGTCGACCGACTGAGAGACCCTAACTCTCGGTTAGGGTCGATCGACCGACCGACCAGTTTAGTTTTTTATTTTAAACTGCTAGTTTTTGAATCTGTTTTGTTTTTAGTGAATTCCAACGGCAGTTTTGGTTTTCAAGTGTCTAAACATACCCCAAATGACTTGTTATTCATTGCCTATATATATGCGTTGTTGGTTTTGTTTTAGATAAGAAGATGTACACAAGTTTTCAAGTTTGTTTCAAAAGAGAAAAGTTTTTCTAACTTCCAATCTTCAGTTCTTTCTTTCCAAAGCTATTTTCAGTTGGTTTTAAAACTCCTAACTGAATTTCATCTCTCACTTATCTTCTTGAGCAACACTTCATATTCTACTCTATAAGAAGTTATAAGAGAAAGTGTTTGTGATCTTGTTAGATCACCAAGAGCTTTGTAATCTCGATTGGCTTTTTTCTATCTCTTGTATAGAGGGTTGAGTTGGTGAAGTTTTGTACTCTAGTCTTATATAGACCAAGTTGTAATTCCTTTGTGTAAGGTCTTTTTGTGGAAGATCCCTTAGAGGATAGTGAAATCCTTCATAGTGGTGAAGGTGGAGACGTAGAGCGGTGGCTCGAACCTTAGAACAATTCCTTTGTATTTGTGATTGCTTGTGTCTTACTCTCTATTGCTTTTCATTTTTCATACTTGTGTAATTTTTCGTCTTGCATTTTATAATTATTTTCATTCCATCACTTTCATTACGGGTCTATACTCATCTCAATAAGGAGGCAATTGAGCACCTCAACTCATTATCTAGAAGAATCAAAGAGAAGTTTTAGAGCCCTTCATGGGGAATTCGGCTTCAATTCTTATTTTGAGTGACCGTTTGCATAATTCATCATAAGTAGTTTTAAAATTGCATTTGATTAGTAAAATACCTATTCATCCCCCTCTAGATGTATTTCACTTATGACTTAGGATAAAATAATAGACTAGAAGAGATGTAACGCCCCGCCCCAGGATACGGAGACGCTACTACAACGTATATACGCAGAGTAAAATACTCGTATATATACACGTTAAGCATATCATACAGTCAGGAATCAGAGTACGAAAGCATAGTGATAATATACATTCCAACATTACAGTTCAATTACAGTGTTATCACTGCATATGATCCAATATTACATAAATATTACATCACTTGAGCATACAAAATATGAATTACAGGAGATTTACATGATGTGATACTCATAGATGCTTAGAGAAAGGAATCTCGAGAGCTTGACCAAGGAAATGAATCAGGAGAATCTGCTACTAGGTCTCCAAACCTACGCCAGGTTCCGATCCTGGGACCTGTGGGTTATGGGCCCACCATGCTTCCCCTGCGCACTCCGATCAGCAACAGGATCCTCACCAATGTCCAAGCTTCAGTATCTGGACATGCAGATCCAGGGTTGTCAGAATGCAGCCCAGCGAGTACATAAAAATGCCAAGTGGCGTGCACCAAAGCAAATACACATGTATCAAAAATAAATAGAATTACGTGAAAACATATTTATGTATGCATGTAATCATGTTCAAATCATATCAATGAAGGCATATGTAATTCATCAACTGTATATGTATAATGTAAATGTAGGCAAAACAAATTGTATAAAATCAATCTCTAGATCCATAACGTTAGAACATCGTGGGGATAATCCAAATAAGAAAACCCTCATGTATATACCATATACTTCAATTCACCATCAACTGCGCGCATACAACCAAAGTTGTTCATCAGTAAGTATGTCAGTAAAACTGTGATCTGTAGTTCCAGTTTTCTGTCAGTAGTGCTCCAGTTTTAGGAGTATCATTTATGTATGAAATTCTTGCATAGGTTATTGATAGGATAACTTAATTATATAACAATAATAATAATCAGTATTGATTGTTATTACAATCATTCCCTTACAGTGTCTCATACCACTGGCAGCTCATATTGGAGTCTGTACTTCCAGTAGAGCACATCCGGATGCTGATATACGGATACCATTGTCCGAACGTGGGAGTGATCTAATAACATCTACTCTTGATATTATTGTTATCAGATTATTAAGTTACGTCATGTGTCAGGTATGGTATAGTATTAGATATTATACGACAATGAATATCAGTACCACATAATATTTTAATCATCTCCCTACTAGTATCTCACACTACTGCCAGTCCATACCAGAGTCTATACTCTAGTAGAACTCACTTAGATCTGATATGTGAGTATTAGCACCTGAACAAAGGAGAGACAAAATATCATACTTTCCAAATATCATTATTATTGGGTTGCTACATTCTTACTGTTCATCCAATCCATATGTCCACATATGTGTTACCGGTACATATACATCCACATATGAATAAGATGAGTTAAAATGGAACCTGATGAAGAACTAATAACTCATATTTATAGTGAGTCCCGCCTCGTTCCGGGACGACAACCACAGTCAGTGGTTTAGTAATCCGGGACTCATATTACGCACGACAAGATGCAATGAATCTCCTGCTTTCGGGGACTTATCATTACAAGCCTCACATGACACTTCTGGGGGACTTATCTTTATGCGACCCATATGACACTTCTGAATAGTAATCTACCGCTATAAATAAGGCATCATAGTAGAGTTCATCAGTTTCCCCATCCCAGTATAAGTTGAGTATTTTATTATAAGTTGTCCAGTATTCAGTTCAGTATATCATGATAACCATTTACGAGGATTTTCAGGAGTTCAGTAATCAGTAGTACGGTAATCAGTGTGATGTGGGATTCTAGAGGTGGCCCACGAGGATTCAAGAGGTGACCCCCACCACAGAGATGTGTGATGTGGCACTTTGTTTCACGTGGCACTTAGTTCCACACATCATACCAGTAACGGGAGTATCAGGATTCAGTAGTAAGTCCCCGTAAATCAGAAATCATGTTTACATTCAGTTAGGATTTACGATACCAAGTCTGGAATTAGTGTAATATAACAAATCAGGAGTTGTGGTACCGTCCAGTAATCAGTATACGTTTTGTAGCTAGTATTCATTTGTCAAGTGTAATGTCAGTATTAGCAGTCAGTGTCAGTAACAGATATCAATATCAGTATTAGTAATCTCGGTATCAGTATCCAGTCAATAGAATTAAAGCATCACTATAGCTATTTACATACATGCGGAGCAAAGCAGTGCTGGAGGCACAATCAGCGAATAATGTTTAATCACTAAAGAGCTAGGCGGAGCTACAGGAAGGACTCGGCTTAAACTGCAAGTCTAAAATCTGGCAGAGTTTCGCCTTAACGAGTCTAGTGAATAAAGCGCTGAGCGCTAAATATGCCTACCAGTCATTGCTAAAAATGGAATTAAGCCATTAATAAACCTTAGAGATGTTAAAACCCGGAGGCTTTAGTCTGGAACCACAGAGCGGTTAAGCCTGAAATCTGTATAAGTACCTATAGAATGTTTTAGTACCACACACGACAATCAATAATATAATAATCATAACACAGCCACAAGTTGTGCTCCTGAGCTGGGTACCCTCTGCCCTCAGTCGTCACGAAACTCAAAAGTAATGAGTGACCTACAAAGCAGTCTCTCGGATGATATTCTAAAATAGATAGAGCATCCGAGGTATAGAACCCTCTGTCCAGTTACCACGAAACCCTAATAGTAGCGGATCGTTGCGATGACATGTTGCCCTTGGATAACCGGGAGGGGTCTCCCAAGACAACCAACCCCTGAATGGAAGTTTGTCTCGAGAGTCTTCTCCTACAACATGCACCATAGTCCCAAATGCCAAAAATACAGATAATGCAGAAAAGACACATAAAGACCAGAAAAATACAGAAAATTCCTAAAAATGCACAGAAATTCCTAAATACTCAAAAAATACATATAAATATGTACAAAATTTCTAAATAAATAGAAAAATCTTAAAAATACATAGATAATTTCTAAATACACAAAACAATACTAAAAATATACAGAAAAATTCCTCAAATGCTGAAAACTAATAAAAATATCTAGATAATCTCTAAAAATTACAGGAAATTCATAGAAATGCCCAGAACATGAAATATGCATGCATGTATATAAATATATGTGTACATGTGTATATATATGCATATGCAATAAGGGTAGAGTACTCGCCTATATACCAGGGAATACCCGATACCACGTGCACATATGCACGTATATGGAAGAGTGTGTGTGTGACTGCGTGTGTGCTACCTTATGGTAGGCCGTAAGCCCCTTGGGGGAGGGGGAAAGAAATGATTGAAACTTGAACGAGAGAATAAATATGTACAAAAATAAAAACAAATAATCAAAGAATTAGAAGATTATTCTTCTTGTTGTTCAATTCTATCCGCTATAATAAGGGCCAAAGCGGGTTATGTTCCACTGGGGGGAGGTGATAGAAGCGTTGGCAGCACAGTATATTTGTAGTCAAGACTTAGAAGAAAGGTGGGTTGTAGTTTGAAATAAGAAAGTAGATCTAATCAAGAGGGAGAGTTTAAGTTGTTAATCTACCTTCACGACTAGTCTCGTTCTAGGAGTTGTATCCTTTTAAACTAATGAACATTCATTTAAGTTGTTAACCTTAAGTAAGAATAGTAAGATGTCCAACTTAACTTGTCTACACTACGCCAAGCCAAATCCTAATTTTACCCTAAGCCAAAGCCAATCCCTAATCATTAAATTATGCCAAATCATACCCCTAAACTTAATCTAAAGCCAAACCCTACTCTAATCCAAAGCCAATCCCTAATTATCTAAATCATTAAGTTGGACTATCATCACTAAACTTTAAAGGATTAATCTAACCCTACATTGCAAATCCATTATACTAATCAACTAACCCTAGATCTAACCCTAGTCGATCTAGTGATTAGCTATTCTAGAATTATTCTAGCCTATCATCCTTTTTATTTATCTATCTTTTTATTTTTAAGATCTTTAAAGAAAAAAAAAGAAGAAAGAAAGATTAAAGATAACACCAAAAACCAAACCAAGAACAAAGAAATAAAAGGTAGACTTGAAAATAAAAGAACAAGAATAAGAACATAAAAAAATAATCTTTATTGATGCAATCCTTGGGTAGAAGCTCCTTCAATTTCCTCCTTAGAATAGCCAAGCCAAAGCCCACAACAATTACAAAGAAGAGAACTTAAAAGAGGCTAAACTAATCTAACAAAAAACCCTAAATCCTTAAACCTATCCTTATTCTTCTTCTCTCTGGATGAGGTACGCTATACGTACTGCAGGAGGTCCTTTTTATAGAAGATTTGGGCCGAAGTCTTCAAAATAAGCAGACCTCCTTCACGCTCCCTCTATCTCTATCAATAGGCAGCGGAAACGCGACTTTTACCGCATTTTCGCGGCAATCTTGTGGCCCACTGCCACGCGCTTGAGAGCGTGGCCTCTTTTCGTTCATCCATCTGGGCACCTCCTCCTGGATTCTACGTCATGACCCTCGATCATGAGAATTCAGGATAACTTGGGAAGCAAGTTATCAAAAATCTGAATTTGAAAAGGATTTAGTCCCTTTATCTTTATCTTCAAGCCTTTCTCTCCTCAGATTTGAATAACAAATAGGAGTCCTACTTTATCCTTCCTCCTTCTCCCCTAGATTTTAAATTAATAATTTAAAATTCAAGTTTAGATTAGGTTAGATAAGATAGAAGCTTCTAAAATACTAAAATAAATCATGCATGTGGGTTTGTGGGCTTTTTGGCTTTTGGGCTTCAATTAGGCTTTATTTATTTATTCTTTAATTACTCAAGGCTTGCACAACACTAAACAATAAAATGTTACGTAACAGTGCTTTATAAAAGAATAAGTAGGGAAATATAATGATAAATATGCACTTTTGACTACCTTCACACCCCTACACTTATCTTTTTGCTCGTCTCGAGTAAAAATAAAAAAAAGGAAAATAAAATAAAAACTAACCTATCCTAACTCACTTTCGTAAGAATCATGGTTGCACTTAGCACATGCAACAAGCCGTTAAACCTCTAGGTTACCCCTAGAGGAGGAGTGTTGTCTCGTGAGGGTTTTCAGTGGATTACACCACAAAATTCATAAAAGAAAAAGGAAATGTTAGTAATTAATTTTTTTTATTTTGAAAAAGGAGAGAAATATTTGTGAAATGTTTGAAGAAACTAAGCAATCTATAAGTTTTAGGATTATCATTTTTATTCATTCTTGAACTTAGTTTCTATACAATAATTTGTTATCAATTTTAGGTAAGAATTAAAATTGAATTTTTATATAGTCTCTTTTGTTACCTTAAGTTATATGCATCCTTGTGAACGTGAATATTTACTAGGGATTCTTTAACTTGGACTCCCATGCCTCTTTATTATTATTATTTTTAATATATATATATTTTATAATATATATAACTCATCTAATTTTATTTTGTATAAGTTTCAAAGCTTCTTGAGACCCTCATACCTAACTAATTGACTATTAGATATATTAGTACATATATAGATAATATTTCTTAGTTTTCTTAGGCTTTTTAATTCACCCATATAGCGGGCCTAAGGTTGGTGGCTCCCAAACCGGTCGATTTTAGGGCACTGGGTGAGAAAACACCCCACGGACTTAAGAACTCGAGTGAACTAGGCCACAAAACTAAGGACTTTATTTATAAAATCACATTTAGGCGTGAATACTTAATTTTCTTGAGGCATATGTATCCAGCTTAATTAGTGAAATTTTTTTATTTATCTTATTATATATTTTTTATAAGGCACAAGAGTCTTTGTCTATCCTAGATATGTAAGTGTATTAGGTATGCACATTTTATTAAGGTAAAAATCAAGACTAATTACTTATTCAATTTTTCCTCCTATATCTAAAAATCCAACAATTTATTTTATTTTGACCAAGTTCTTAAAAATCCTAATCATGATTTTTCTAATTCTTAAGATTAACTTGGATTTCTTTCAAAAGATAAGTCAAAATTGTTTCCTTTTTCAATATATATTTTTATTTTTGTTAAGTTAATATTAACCTAAAGTTAGTAAGTTAATCATTATATTAATCTAGTTAGTAAAAATATTTTTTAGAAAAAAAAAGAAAATTTTTGTTAAGTCAATAACCTAAGGTTAGTGAGTTATGTTAACAGCAACCTGCAGTTAGTCAATAATCTATATTAAATAAATATTTTTTCTTTTTTTATTATTATTTTATTTATTTACTTATTTATTTATTTTTTTAAAAGTTAAACGTTAGTACTCTCCCCCACACTTATCTCATGCATTATCCCCAATGTATGAATGAAATGCATGCATGAAATAAAATACAAAAGGAGTATAGGTTTCAAAAATTTACCGATAGTGCTGGTCAAAGAGACCGATGGCTGTGTCTGCATCCGGTATTGGCTCCAAGAATGGTTTCAACCTTTGACCATTTACTTAAAGTTCATTACCACTCCTTGGGTCACTAATTTCTACAGCTCCATATGGAAATACAGTCCTAACGATGAATGGTCATGTCCATCTTGACTTCAATTTTTTGGGGAAAAGATGAAGCCTCGAATCATAGAGTAAGACTTTTTGTCCAGGAACGTTGCATAGGCCGAAAGGCATTCGGCGATAAGCAAACGTCCCAAATGGACATGTGAATTTTGTCTTTTCTTGGTCCTCCGGGGCTATTAGGATTTGGTTATACCCTAAGTAACCGTCCAAGAAATAGTAATACTTATGGCCCGCTAATCGTTTCAGCATTTGGTCGATAAAAAGGAGGGGAAATGGTCTTTTCTAGTAGCGGCGTTCAACTTGCGATAGTCTATGCATACTAGAATCTTGATAGGTAGTCGTGTTTGCACTAACTCTTGCTTGTCGTTTTCCACCACAGTAAAACCAGACTTTTAGGGACCACGTGCACTAGGCTGACCCATTGACTATCAGAAATGAGATAAATGATCCCATTATCCAACAGTTTCACTATTTTAGCTTGTACAGCCTCTTGCATGAACGGGTTTAGCCTACGCTGTGGGTCCCTCATCGGTTTAACCCCTTCAGTTAGATGGATCCTATGCTGAACTATTTTAGGGCTTAGTCCCTTGTTATCGACCATAGTCCAACCAATGGCTTTCCAATGTCTCCTAAGGGTTGCCAATAGGTCTTCCTCTTGCCTATTAGTCAAGTTGGATGCAACTATGACTGGTAGCATCTCTTATTCACCTAGGTAGGCGTACTTGAGATGCTTAGGCAAAGTCTTTAACTTCAAGGAAGGAGGTGGCTCAATGGGTGGAGGTGTTAAACTTAGATTCTCCATCTTTATAGAACTTGGACTTGCTGCCCACTCAATCTCGTTAAGATTGAGATCACTAGATTCTAACTCTTCATTACCCTTTGATTCTAGTGTGATCTCCTCTTTGTGCTCACTAGTCATTATTCTCAATGAGGTTGACTTCAAAAGGTTCGTCAATGATGTCATAGGGTTGCCTACCTAGGTTGAAGACATTGACTTCCTTGGTCAAGTCTCCAAGTGTCAATCTCATGGATCCGTTCCTACAATTGATAATTGCATTTGCGGTCGCAAGGAATGGTCGACCTAAGATCACTGAAATTTGATACCTAGGGTTTCACACGGGTTGTGTCTCTAGCACAATGAAATCTACTTGGTAGATAAACTCTCCAACCCTAATTAGGATATCGTTGATTTCTTCTTTTGAAACCTTTATTGATCTATCGGCTACCTGAATCGTAACTTGGGTCGGGCTCAGTTTGCCTAGCCCAAGTTGTTGATAAATGGAGAAGGGGAGCAAATTAACGCTCGCATCTAAATCAGGAAGTGCTCGACCTATTTCGGCTTGACCTATTGTGCACGCTAGGGTAGGGCAACCGGGATCCTCGTACTTGACTGAGATTTGGTTGGACAATAGCTCACTAATGCTAGTGGCTAAAAAAACCTTTTTGGGCACGCTATGTTTTCCATTGATTTGCAAAGGGGAAAACTTACAAAAAAGGGTCGAGGAGCTAAATTACAAGTAACACAAAAGATTACAAGTAGATCTCCTCGAAGATTCTTGAGAAGTGTGCCGGTAGGAGTCTGGTCAGCGTGCGACCACTTTGTCCCTTTGACGATGCGAGCGATAAGATTCCCTTCTCGCCTGGTTCGGGGAATCGGAGAACAGAAGGTTGGTAGAACCCTCTTATTACTTCTCGAAATCGTCTTCGCCTAGGAATTCCTTCTCGCCTGGTTCCGAAGATTCCTTGAGAAGAAGATATTAGGGTATCAGCACCCTGATTAGAGAAGTGATTCTCTGAAGTCTCTGAATTCTTGGAAGTAAGGGAATAGATCTCTATTCAACCTCTATATGCGCACGGTCGTGAAGAAGTCCTCTCGTGCAGGGATCTCTCTTGCGTGTGGTCCTCTCTCCTTGTGCCCCTGGTGGGCTACTTATAGGGAGAGCAAGGGTATAATTGTCCCTTGAAAATATAGAAACAGATTGAATCAAATCTGTTTAAATCTGGAAAGTAGCCTTGCTGCGAGGCTAGAATCAGCTTCTGTGAAGCTAGAAGTAACAGGTGGTTGATCCTCCTGATCTGTTTTGATCCTTTCATAATTATTTTGGAAGATTTCCCCTGATCCTCTTACTCGTTTTAGGAGAGTCAAGAGATTATGGCAATCAACTGCCAAATTTGATCTCAGATTTGATCTTGTTTGGATTTGATCTTGATCCGAATAGATTTGGTCTCATCTGGAGATTTAATTGGTCAAAGGTTGACCATGACAGACCCGCAGCGGAGCTGCCTGCGTCGAGCTCACAGCGGAGCTGGAAGGCGCATGTGGCGAAGTCGGAAGAAAGCTCTTCAGCGGAGCTAGATAACATTGTGGCAAAGCTACCGAACATCCTTCTGCGTGGTTGCGTGTGGCTTCAAGCGAAGCTAACTCTCTGCGGAGTTAACTGAGCACTTCAGGCGAAGCTATAGGTTAGCTTCCTGACGGAGCTGTGAATGGCTTCAAGGCGAAGTTGGATGATCTTAACCTCTCAGGCGAGGCTATCCCTTTGGGCTCATGTGATGCTAAGTGTTAGCATCTTAGACCTGCTGAGGTCTGTTTAGAGACAATCTGGGCATACTGTCTAAGTTGCTGCTTTGTCCCTTGGGGATGAATGAAAACTGATCGTCAGCTTATTTGTCACTTGTCTTTTGTAAATGTCAACAAGTATAGAACCAGTCGTTAGCTTATCTGTCACTTATTTTTTGTAAATGTCAATAAGTACAGAACTGGTCGTCAGCTTATCTGTCACTTGTCTTTTGTAAATGTCAACAAGTACAGAACTGGTCGTCAGCTTGTCTATTGCTTGTCTTTTGTAAATGTCAACAAGTTTAAACATTGTTCGGACCAATCAGCCTATCTTTCACTTGTCTTTTGTAAATGTCAACAAGTTTAGACATTGTTCAGGCCAGTAAGAATCTTATCTTTTTTAAAGTGTCATCAAGACCCCCTTCAAAGTTTTCGAAAGTCTGCAATGGAATGGCTCAGACTTCGAAATACTTTGAACTGCTTTGATCGGTGGTATGTGAAGTACGAATGTCGCCATGGTGGTTGAGTTCAGCTTTGCTTTCAATCCTGCTTTGGGATAGATTCGCCGAAGAATCGTGTAGATTCGCGACTCTGAGTAGCTTCGCGTCTGGGTAGCTCCGCGTCTGGGTAACTCCGCGTTTGGGTAGCTCCGCATCCGAGCCTCCCGAAATAAGTTCGCTTTGGAATGCTGTTCCTTTCCGAGGCCAACTGCTTTCGGCAAGTTACAAGAAGGATTGCTCCTTTTTCTAGGTTAGAATAACCTCTCTTGCATTAATCGAGGGAGATCATTTCTCCTTTGTGCGCTTCCGAGGGAGAATATTACCTTTCTCAAGGCTTAATAAATGCCTTAATGAGGGAGATCATCTCTTCCTTGCACGGTTTCAAGGGAAACCGTTCCCTTTTTCAAGGCTCAATAAATGCCTCAAATCCGCTCGCGCTTCTATGCTTGAAGCGGCAGCGCTCAAGCCATGAGGCCTATAAATAGGACACCTAAGGTCCTCTGAAGAGTAGTGGTCTGCTCTTCTCTTCTCTTGGTTATTAGAGAGAGATACTCAGATCTCTGAACTAGTAGGGATGCCCACTCTGGTCATTACCCGGCCAAGGACCGGTAAGTCTCGGTCATCCGGAGACTTTACCAATGAACTGATAACTTTTTAGGGTGTTTATCTCCCTTTATTTAGCTTTAACAGCTACTTCAGGGATTGATTTCCCTTGTTCTTCATTTTGCATCTGATTGATCTGCAGAGAAGGGTTTCAGCCCAGCTTCCCAGCAAAGCTATCATTTTGACTTGATCAAAGAAAGATCATTGCATGTTTGCCTGCTAAGTTCGCCACACAGGTAAAACTTGGGACTTAGTCTCTTCAAAGTTGAGATAGTCTTGCCATATAGGTGGGGTTAAGACTGCGTCCCTCAGGATCAGTCTCGCTTAGCCATATAGGTGAGGCTAGGACTTAGCTTATGCTGAGCTAGCCCATCATCACTGTGCAAGCGAGGCTATCCTCTACTTAACTGAAACTGGAATCCATTGTTAAACTGCAACTAAATCGGATTTAAATTGCTTCGCCCCAAAGAATTTGACTTAGAATTTCACTTTTGTAGCTTTTCCTTTGACTTACTGCTAACTTATTTCAGTTTGCATTGCAGTGAGCTATGTTCGCCAATCTTTCGACTTGACGAAAGAGACCAAGAAGTTGCCTCTTACTTTTCCAGTTGAAACTTTAAATCCTAAGCAGAAGGAACAACTGAGGCAGCTGATGTGTGTTCCCAGAAGAGGTTGGCAGTCGCTTATCCGAGATGATCTACTTCGAGGTGAGGCTGGTAGCCGCTTATCCGAGATGATCCACTTCGGGAAAGCGGACGTCACCTGTAAGGTCTCGGATCCTCCATTGCCAATTTTCATCAAAGAAGATCCAGCTTCTTGATGGCATTCGGTCCTTCGCCAATTTTGATTATGGAAGGCTCAACTTCTTGGTGGCACCATCTGCCATTATGTGAAGGATTACAGCCTTGTGCAGGAGGAAGACCTTTTGTGTCCAGTTGGTTAGGCTTGGAAGTAGATAGGACCACTTGGATGCCTTTTGAGCAAATGATTCTGTTATACGAAACACAACCTTGATGTAGTAGTATAATGTACCTTCCCTTTTAGATCAATAAAAGTTCAGTTTCTGCTCATCCTTCACTTGAATTGGTCTGGCGGAGTTAGACTTCATGCGAAGTTAGAAGCTAGCATGAATTCTCTGCGAAGCTCGGGCTTATGCTTTCAGCGGGAATAAATCAGCGCTTCTTAGGAAGGCGCTTTAGGCGCCGTTTCAAATTAATTTGAAACGACAGCCTGTGCTCTTATCGAGGCGTCATTTTAGGCGATCATCAGCCTATAAAAGCCTGATCAGGCTGAGAGAGGGTCATCACTTCTCTTTGAATTTTCCAGAGCATTTGACTCTTCTTCTTCCTTCTTCTTTACTTGAGAATTCAAGAACCTCCACTGTTCTTCAATGGCTCCCAAGAGACGAGCGGGAAAAGAGGTCGCAACCTCTGCAACGGAGGGTCCTTCTCCTCCTCCGGTCATCGAACGACCGATCGCCGGTAGGGATCTTCCCTTTTGATTAGAGATTGTCGTCTCTCTTTTAAAGCTGATTTCTGGCTATCTTTAGATGAATCCAGGATGATCAATCATGATCTTGTGATTTTAGGGAGTTTAATTCCCTGAATTTCCCTAGATTTCTTAACTGGGAATATTAGAACCGAAGGGTCTCTTCTTCAAGCTTCCAGGCGAAGCTATCCCTTAGGCGGTTCACATCCTGTTAAATGACAGGATGCAAAGCTGTCCTTTGAAGTGTAACTGAAAAGGACTTTAATGTCCTTTAGGCAATAATCCCCTTCTGACGAAGTTAGCCCTTGGGGCTTTGTTGCATTCTATTGTTCAAGGCTAAGCTTTCAAAGTAAAGCTAACACTTGGATATTTTCCCGCTTCCTGCCTTCGTGTGGAGTGCGGAGTTACGCTGCAATTGCGAAGCTAAGCTTTGGGGCGAAGCTATCATTAGGTCAGCTTCGCTCGGAAAGCGAGGCTATGCCTTAACAAAAATTGCATTTTTGTTTTAGCCTTTGTTTGGCTGATGAACTAATCATAGTTTTTTCTTTGTTTTTGCAGTGCACTATACTCCTGGTCCTTTGAACAGTCTCTTTGGCACAACCAGGGGGCTAGATGGCAACGTCAGCCTACAATTCCAAGGGCAGGCTTCTTTATTCAGCGAGCGAAGCTCTCCTGCTCGAGATACACTTATTCATGGTGGGGATCAGCGCGCCATGAGAAGCATCTTAACCACTGCTCCCCTTGAAGATTCTGACCGACGAATCTATTGGAAGCCCAGCTTCATGTTCGGAGATGCGGCGCCAGACCATGATCGCCAGCTGCTAGCCGGAGAGGGGCAGTGGATTTTTCAATTAGATGGCGAGAAGTTCTATCTTCCATCTAACAAGCGGCATTTTCCCTTGTCCTTCTTCCAATGCGTGACGAGGGCTCGGAAGATGCAGTGGCAAGTGAGTCGGACTACTGAATCCGTTCATGTAGGGAAGTTGATAATTCCCTCACCCGATTACACAAGAACGGGGCCTCCTCATTACATAATGGGTCTCCACCCTGGGAATGTACTCCCAGACATCCCAGTAGGAGAAAACCCTGCGGTGGCGCAGACCTTTGGGAATCAATTCTTTAAGGTTCATGGTAACTATCCAGCCACTGACTTCAGGACTCCAGGTGGATTCACCCTCCGAAGGCATGGTGGAGGGATTTGACTCTATATGTCCTTGCTCATTTCGAGGAGGATCTGGAGAGGCTGAATCTTTATGAGGCCATCAGGGCGACCTGTTATGGCATTCAGATGAGCGTAGCGAACTTCTACGCCATCTTTGAGTTATACTGCTCGGCTACAGGGACCTTCTTCACCCCTGTAGGTGAATTGGGTATGGCTCTGCATGAGATGTGGGAAGTCTCTGCTCTGTCTTTGGGATCTCTCCCATACGAAGAATATTTCCCATGCAAGGCGGAATTGGCACTTCTGGAGAAGCAGGAGCCCGCCTTGTTTGAGAACTACCAGGAGTTAATGTGCCACTTGTATATTTGCTCCAGCATGCATGGGAGCAGTAAGGGAGCTTCATGCAGCTTGAAGAGCTGGGGAAATTATTTGTTCCCAGATATAGAAAATACTCCTGAGGCGGCTCATTGTGGAGTTGCTGATGAAGACATCTTTCACCGGATGCAAAAGCATTCTCAAGGGGATCTAATTTTGGAAGAAGATGATGCCCTTATGAAAAAGGCGATATTCTTCGGAGTTTCCACCATCAGGCTCATCGGCCGACGTCCCGGAAGGCACTTCTGGCTGGTTGCTTGACGGTCTGGTTGAAGAGATGTGTGGTACCGTCTTCTTCGGGTGACGTCATTCATCTGACTGTCTTGTTGCCTGCCGCTCATCTAGTCCATGGTCGTTCTCTTGGACTTCTTCCGGCCATGGTGTGTTATATTCAGAGAGGCCTTCGCGCATTGACGGAGGCTTTCTGTAGGCCACCAACGACGAAGCGGGGAAAGGGGGCCTTTTTGCCCTACGATGGACCAAACCCCAGAATAGGTCTGCCATATACTTATTTGATGGCGTGGTTTGCCCTTCACTGTCACTCCATGATTGAAGCCGGAGAGGACCCCCAGAAGGTGTTCAAATGGCGCTTCTCCGCCGATTCGAGGGATGTTCATGGCTTAAGACTTACATGGCCGCGGTCCGTAAGTTGCTGTGCCGCTATGACGTCTATAGTCTTTTCCGCCGCTTCCCCTATATTCAGGATGCGGGCTACGGTGAAGAGTTCAAGGACGTGGGGGAAGGGCAGACATCATTGAGCCGGGAAATTTTTGAGTGGCTGGTCAGCATTCGGCCCTCACATTTGTTGTATAGAAGCGGGAATACCTGCTACTTGGAGCCCTATGTTCCAAATCAGTTTGCCCGTCAGTTTGGGTATGACCAACTATACGTGGGTAATCCAAATAGCAATCTGGCTTTCATGAGAAGCCTCATCGATGGAGCCCGTGCTTGACGGTTCTTCATTGCAGGCTGTACCGAGGTGCGGCTGTGCATACCGCTAAGGACTCCGAACCTTATGATGACTCTGGGATTCTGCCAGTGGTATACGACCTCAAACTCCACACCCATCGGATTCTCTATTAATTCTTCTGGTGTGAAGTTAATTTCTCAGCGGCTGAAGCGAAAAGTCACTGAGAAGGGCGAGGGTAAAAGGGTTCGCGTCTCAGGCCTCGGGGAGTTCATTGCCGTTGATGACAGTGAAGTCTCAGATGCAGGAAGTCCTCGCTTCAAAGTGGAAACGGGTGCTGAAACTCCGGCAGCTGCTTCTGGCGTGGTGGGGACGGCCCCTGTAGAATATGCTGATGTTGAAGAAGTGGAGGAAGAAGATCCAGACGTCCACTTCAAACGAAAGCGGGAGGGTGGATCTCGTAGGAAGAGAGTAGTGAAGAAGCCTCGTCGCTACGCTCCTACAGTTGTTGCAGAGGGCGAACCATCTGCAGCGCTTCCTCCTCCTGCCCCATTAGCAACTGAATTGTGGGCTCCTAAACCGACTACTGGCAAAGCCGCTCCGGATCCGGGTAAGATCAGCTTCGTCCTTGCAATACACTTTTTATGCGTTCCGGACAGCTCATTATTTGCTTTGTGATTCAGACACCGAGGCGGTGAGAAGCCCGAGAGCTGAAGCTATCAGAGAACAAGGGGAGGATTATGATCCCTTGTTTACTTATAAGGAGGGCGATGAGGCTAGCTATTTTGCCGTCTCAGAAGAGTCCAGAGATGATGCGGCTGATATAGGTCCTTCGGGCGCTGGGACCTCGAAAGGAAGTCTCAAAGCTTCTATATCCTTTGGGTGGACCATGGAGGGTTCGGTAAGCGAAGGTGGGCCGGTCATTCGTGTTGATTCCGCCAAAGATTTTCCTATGAAGCCCGTGGGAACTGATGCAGCCGTCAAGACAATTGAGGCGATATTATCTTTTGGTATTGTTTTGACCTTTTAGCACTTGCTATTTGTTATGCCTTGCCTAAACAAAGTCTTGTCGCAGGTGTTCCGTCACTGGTTGCATCGACTTCAAGAGAGCCAACCAATCTTCCTGAGGGATCTAGGGGTGAAGTAAGCACTTCGACCGCGGCGGATGCTGCTGAGTTGGATGCTTTGTATGGCGACCTGCCCTTTTATCAGCCTGAACCAGCCAGAGGAACTGAAATTGAGGAGACGGTAGTCATGGAGCCGATCTCACTTCCAACTATATCAATGAGTGAGGTGCCATCAGTTTCGCCAGCGTCATCTATCTTTCCAGGTGCGGAGCTGAGGGTGATTACCAGTCCTACTTCCCCAACACTGGTGGTTGAGCCCGCTCTCCCGGAAATAGTCACTAGTCTGACCTTAGTTGTGGCTAGTGTACTAGTTTCAATGAAGACTCCTCCGAGATCACCGATGACCTCTCATGTTGCTGCAGCCAGTGCTTTTATTATTCCTTCCACAGTGGTGTCAATAAAGCCAGTGGAATCTTCAGGGGCTGCTCGTCTGTCAGGAGTGATTGAGGCCGAGAATGAATTTGTGGCTGAGCTAGTGATAGCTTTTATAAGATCTTAAAGCGATCCATCGCTTTGATTTTGAAAGGCTCGACTACCTCATTCTCTGCTTTGAAGGTGGTCCTCTCCCGAAGCATTGAGAGTATCCGAGACTTTAGAAGGGATGACCAGGTCACTGCATTGGAACTTCTAGTGGACCAACTTGAGAGGGATGTAGACGAATGGCGCCATCTTAGCCATTCAGACCTGGAGTCTTCAGTTAATGAGCAGCTTGCACACCTTGTCGCTCAGATGCATGAAGCTCATCTTGCCACTCAGGAAGCCGCTAAGGCCATTTCTTCTGACTTGAAATCCTTAGAGACAAGGAAGGTAGAGCTCGGGGACGCAATAGATGCTTCTAGCAGTGCTCTTCTTGACGCTGAAGATAAAATCGAAAAGGCTAAGGAGATGATCAGGAAGGCGAATCTCCTTTTATCCAAGGCTGAACTAGTGCGTCTTGAAGAGACTGCCCGGCTTGAGCAGCTTATGGCTCAGAATGACGAACTCTTGCGGCAAGAGCTAGCTCAGAGGGCAACTTTAGTTGAAGTTGAAGCTCGCTTAGCCCAGACGGCAAGCTTTAATGAGGCTGAGCTGAGGTCGCAGGCGCTCGTCTGGGCTGCTGATGATAGGAAGACAAGGCTGGCCATTCTTGAAGGGCGGATCAAATCTTATGAAGCGCCATCATAGCTTATAATATATGTGCCTTCATGTATCCCTTCTTTTCGGAATCAATAAAAGTAATTTTGTTTTGACTCCCTTGTCGTATTTCCAATTTGTTTTATCGTTTGAACTGTCGCTTTCAAGCTGTGCTGCAGCCATTTGAGAAACAGTCTGTACTGTACTGAATAATGAGACTTGGTTATCTGCCAGTTCAGAGGTCACAATGACGTAACCGATTGAGAAGCCACCAAGCTCAATAAAGTCCTTGTCGGACTAAAAGATGAGTCTCTGTCGGTTCAGAGGTCGCAATGACATAACCGGTTGAGAAGCCACCAAGCTCAATAAAGTCCTTGTCGGACTAAAAAGTGAATGTTGGCTATCTGCCAGTTCAGAGGTCGCAATGACGTAACCGGTTGAGAAGCCACCAAGCTCAATAAAGTCCTTGTCGGACTAAAAGGTGAGTCTTAGCTATCTGTCGGTTCAGAGGTCGCAATGACGTAACCGGTTGAGAAGCCACCAAGCTCAATAAAGTCCTTGCCGGGCTAAAAGGTAAGTCTTGGCTATCTGCCGTTTTAGAGGTTGCAATGACGTAACCGGTTGAGAAGCTACCAAGCTCGAGGTAGTCCTTGACGGACTAAAAGGTGAGACTTGGCTATCTGCCGGTTCAGAGGTCGCAATGATGTAACCGGTTGAGAAGCCACCAAGCTCGAGGTAGTCCTTGACGGACTAAAAGGTGAGACTTGGCTATTTGCCGGTTCAGAGGTCGCAATGACGTAACCGGTTGAGAAGCCACCAAGCTCAATAAAGTCCTTGTCGGACTAAAAGGTGAGACTTGGCTATCTACCGGTTCAGCAGTCGCAATGACGTAACCGGTTGAGAAGCCACCAAGCTCGAGGTTGTCCTTGACGGACTAAAAGGTGAGACTTGGCTATCTGTCGGTTCAGAGGTCACAATGACATAACCGGTTGAGAAGCCACCAAGCTCAAAATTTTGATGGGATATGGAAAAAGGTCTCGTTTTTATTGCGAAAAATGAAGTGATCACTGTCATAGGTTTAATGTTAACGTAACAGCGAAATGGATGCCAGAGGTTATACTGTTAAACATAGCATAAAAGGGGTCTCGTTCTCACGGGGAGAAACGAGAAAATCACTGTCATAGGTTTAATGTTAACGTAACAGCGAAATGGATGCCAGAGGTTATACTGTTAAACATAGCATAAAAGGGGTCTCATTCTCACGGGGAGAAACGAGGAAATTACTGTCATAGGTTTAATGTTAACGTAACAGCGAAATGGATGCCAGAGGTTATACTGTTAAACATAGCATAAAAGGGGTCTCGTTCTCACGAGGAGAAATGGGGAAATCATTGTCATAGATTTAATGTTAACGTAACATCGAAATGGATGGAAAGATCTTTATATGTGGTCTTACCATTCTATGGACGAGAATTGGTAAGCGATTTTGGAGAGGGAATCAAATGGGAACATGTCCCTTAGGATTTTTAGCAAATCCTCAGCTGTGAACGTTTGATATGCCTTTACCAACTACCATTTGAGTCGGGCTAGCCATGCTATTCCCCTCAGCATGATGAGTTATCGAGAACTTATGTTGGGCTTAAAGGCCAACATTTTCCTATATCCTTAACCGTTAAAGGTGTTGGATCATTTGGTTAGCATATGTGTAACCTTGATTCTCCTTTGGACAACCAGTGTATGACCAGGTTCTTACTGGTTTATGGTTGTATGATCCCATTTGGAGGAAGAGAGAGGGCTCTTTCTGTGTACCTTGGATTTGAAGGTCTTGATCAGAGGTGTAGTGTTAACTTGATCATGAGAAGGATCCTTAATCAAGGATAATACTTCTTTAAGAACTTGCCATTAATCGGCATCATGAGTAAATCGCCATCTGAAGTCATAAGGCGATATGTTCCGTTTGAATAGACTGTTTCTATTACAAACGGTCTTTCCCATTTAGGCTAAAATTTGCCTTTGGTTTTGTGTGTCATGATCATCGGTCGTCTGACGGCTAAAACCAAATCTCCTTTCTGGAAGACTCTTTGTTTGACCTTCTTATTGAAGGCTTTTGAGATTCGAGCTTGATACAACTCGATGTGTTGCTGAGCTTGTAGTCGCT
Source organism: Agave tequilana (assembly GCA_038442645.1). Lineage (NCBI taxonomy): Eukaryota > Viridiplantae > Streptophyta > Magnoliopsida > Asparagales > Asparagaceae > Agave > Agave tequilana. The sequence goes on along the minus strand of JAVJIF010019476.1, from coordinate 52,817 downwards.
TCTCATCTAGGGCTTCGAGCTCTTGAAGACGCAACCGATCATTGTCCTCTGATGTGATCTTAGTAGTCAGAGCAACTCGTAATGACGGCATCTGGATTACCAATGGTATGACTGCTTCACACCCGTACACCAGGGAAAAAGGCGTATTGCCTGTCGGGGTCCGAACCGTGGTTCGGTAGGCCCAAAGACATTCACCAAGCTTTTCGTCCCAATCTCGCTTATTCGAGGAGACGAACTTCTTGAGTAACTTGATGATTGTTTTATTGAATGCTTCCGCCAAGCCATTAGCGGCAGGATTATAGCAGTTGAAGCCACATTCTGAATTTGGTATTTATCGCAGAATCGATAGAATACTTGGCTTATGAATTGGGGACCGTTATCATGGATGATCCGTCTAGGGACACCAAATCGATGGATGACATGGTGTTTAATGAAATTAACCACATTGGAAGTTTTAACTTCAACCAGTGGTATGGCTTATGCCCATTTTGAAAAGTAATCGGTTATTGCCAGGATAAACCGGTGTCCTTTTGTCGAAGAGGGGCTGATTGGCCCTATGACATCGATTCCCCATGCTTCAAATGGCCATGAAGCAACAGTTGGGTGGAGCAACTCTGAGGGCTAGTGTATGAAGTCCGCATGAATTTGACATCCTTTACACCTTCGTGCATATTGGATGGCATCGGCTATCATGGTTGGCCAATAGTATCCAAGCCTATGCTACCTGTCTTTGAGCTTTGGACCTGGCTGATGAGCTCCGCAAATGCCGTCGTGTGCTTCTTTAAGCACTTCCTGCGCCTCTGAATTAGAAAGGCAACGGAGGAGGATACCGTCATATGAACGACGGTAAAGTGTCTTCAGAGTTGGGTCGTAGTAGAAACGGAGAGACCTTCGTCTGATAGATGCTGCTTCTTTAGGATCGTCTGGCAAGAGACCATGTAAGGCGTAGTCGATGAGAGGAAATCGCCAATCTCTTGGCTCAAGATCCGTCGAGATATTATAGACCTCTCTGGTTCTTAACATGTGTTTAGAGCATAAAGGTGTCGAGTCGCCACTGTGAGGTAATACTCGGTGTCGACTGGCAAGGCTAATGTTGTTGCTAAGCGGCAAGAGCATCTGCCTTAGTATTCTGAGATCGAGACACGTGCCCGATGTAGAAACCATCAAACAGATTAGCCAATTCGATGACCGTGTGATAAGAAGGCACCAAGTCCTTGTGGCGGACCTCATATTCGCCTTTAACCTGATTGATAATTAGTTTTGAATCGCCGTAAGCTTCGAGGTAGCGTACCCTCATTCCGTGGGCGAGCTGAAGACCAATGAGCAGAGCATTATATTCCGCTACATTGTTGGAGCATGATTCTGTCAGAGAAAATGCTCTAAGAAGGACATGATTTTGTGGAGAGATAAACGCAACCCCCATGCCGGCGATGATCCTGCCCTTAGGACCTATTCGTGATGCTCTATCGAAGAACATCTGCCAAACTTCATCCTCTGAAGTTACATTGGACTCGAAGACTTCATCCAGAATATCTTCATGAAGTTTTGAGTTTTCTGGGACTGGATGAGCAGCCAAGAACTCCGCAAGGGCGGCCTTTGACCGCCTTTTGAGGGATAAAGATCATGTATTGAGACAAAAGAAGTGCCCATTTAGCCAATCTTGAATTTAGTGATCTTGGCTTCGTCATGAGAAGACGCAAAGGATTCACTCTGGAGATGACATGTATGGTTTGGCCAACCAAATAATGTCGTGTCTTCTGAACAGCAAAGACAAGAGCTAAGCACTCCTTCTCGATAGGATTATAGTGAGATTCCGCCCCTATAAAGTCCTGCTCAGATAATAAATGGCCTGTTTGTGACCATTGTCGTCTTTTTGAGCAAGCAGGGCACCAAGAGAATGGTCCATGGCTTTCACATAAAGCAAGAATGTTTTTCCTGATGTGGGTGCTATCAAGACTGGAGGTTTTGTGAGATATGTCTTAATATCCTCATAAGCTTCCTGACAAGCTTGATCCCATATAAAGGAAGCACCCTTTTTCATGAGTCGGGTGAACGGTTGACAACTGCCTGAGAGATTTGCGATGAATCTTCTGATATAAGCCAGTTTACCTTGCAAGCCTCTAAGCTCTTTAAGATTCCTCGGTGGATGCATGCTCTGAATGCTTTGACCTTGTCTGGGTCAAGATGAATTCCTTTTGATGTAACAATAAACCCAAGGAACTTGCCACTCGAAACTCCCAAGAAGGATTTTGTCGGATTGATTTTCAGTTGATGAGCCCGCATTATGTCGAACATCGTTCTCAAGTCATGAAAATGGTCGTTCTTATTGCGGCTTTTGACAGCAATGTTGTCGACATAGCATTCTACTGTTTTTCGGAGATGATCGTGGAAGATTGTACTCATTGTCCGCTGATAGGTTGCTCCGGCGTTCTTCAGTCCGAAGGGCATCACAGTGTAGCAGTATACCCCCAATGGTATTCGGAACGAAGTATGCTTCTCGTCGTTGGGGTACATTTTGATCTGATTGTACCCTGAAAAGCCGTCCATAAAAGACATTCTTTCGAATCCACAGGTGTTGTCAATCATGACATCAGTGATGGGCAGTGGGAATTCGTCTTTAGGACAAGCTGTATTGAAATCACGGTAGTCGATGCAAATCCGTATTTTTCCGTTCTTCTTGAGGACATGAACGATATTAGCAACCCAATCTGGATGCTATTCTTCCCGTATGAAGCTACATGCAACGAGCTTATGAACTTCGGCTTCAATAGCCTCCATAATGTTCGGGCGTAACTCACGTTGTTGCTGCTTGACTGGCTTGACGTTGGGTCTGATATTCAGACGATGCATGGTGACTTGTGGATCAAGTCCGGGCATGTCTTTGTAATTCCATGCGAAGACGTCTATATACTCCTTTACGAGTATTATTAATTCTTATTTTTCCATAAGTGATAAGCTCTCACTTATAAAGATGGGCTTAGGGTGATCTTGACTACCCAAGTTGACTTGCACCACATTGTCTTCAGTAGGTGGGTCGCGTAGTTCAAATCCCTTTTCCCATTGGAGATCTAATTGCTGAGCCCATGGTTCCTCATCAGTAGCTTCCGCAGGCTCCAATTGACTGCTTGAAGTCATATTAACAGTGAGATTCTCGAACATCATCCCCACACTGACATCTGAGTCCCACTCGGAGGAAGAGGCAAAATGTGATGGAATTGGTTCGTCATCCTTGAATTGAACCGTTGCTGACGGTGAGGGCGTAATGTATCCCAACCCCCCGCGTGTATTATCATAGTAATTTGCAGGTTTCCCTTTCGGCACAAAGTTATGCAGCAAACTATGTCTTCCTTTTCCGAAATTCAGGCCCTCTGTATGCTTTAGGTTGTACCCCATTTTTTTCATCATATGGCGTGCTGGTCGCGTGTAATGGAAAAAACTGCAGGGTGTCTGAATCTGAACTTGAATCTGTGGCTGTGGACCCTCATGGTTGGGCTCTACCGAAAATTATTGGTGACTGACCTTCTTTGGATGGAGGGATCACTAAACAGCCCCTTCTACAGATTCCATGGGTGTACTGGACGCGCTTGGTTTATGTAAAGGGATGTGCAGAGAGCTATCCGTAATGGATCCAAACAACCCAACACTCGCAGGATAATCAAAAGAAATATTATCATTAATTACCCATTCACCTTCATCTTCAGAAGGAGTGTTACATTGGGGTTATTAAGACATGCTATAATTGGTTCGCCAATCAAAATGGCTGGCATGTCTGCTTCAGATTCTGAATCCGCCTCATTGCCACTATCATCATCGTCCGGCAATGGTTGTTTGGATGTTTCACCGTTCTCTTGATACAGGAGAGCGTCAGTGAAGTAATTTTTCACCCCTTTGAATGGCTGCTTCTCAGCGAAGACAGTTCGTACTGTCGCGTCATCTTCAACATATTTGAAGCACTGGTGCAGAGTGGAGGGAACGATCCAGTTGGCGTGGATCCACGGTCGTCCTAGCAGCAAGTTGTATGACGTGTCAGCGTCAATTGACATAGCATGTCACTTCTGACTTCAGGCTCCTGATTCGGCAACGGAGTCGAATTTTCCCAAGTGGATGACTACTTCCGCATTGAAACCGTATATCGTAGTAGTGGTTGCAGACAACCTATATAGTGGTATACCGAGGAAGTAGAGGAGATTTTCGGGGATGATGCTGAGTGCAGACCCTGGATCAACCTGTACCCTTTCAATGCATGTTGAACCGATGTATCCGGTGTAGTACAGAGGTCGATTGTGCTTGTTGTCTTTGAGAAGCATATCTTCCGCTGTGAAGGTAATAGCGGGCACCTCTGATTGTACCTGATGGCATTCAGGGCATGGAGACTGAGCGTCGTCTTTAAGGATCTCAGGCATATATGTCAGGAATGATTCTAAATCAGCCAGCGCATCTCTGAGCGCTTCTCTTGTCTCTTTTGAGAGACGAAGGAGCTCGTGTATTGTAATACGAGCCGGGATATTGGCCAGCTGGGCCAATATGTCAAAACGAAAGGGCGTGCCAAGCCCTTGGCCTGAAGGTTTCTTCAGGACATGGTCAAACCAGACTTCCTTAGGCTTCTCCTTTCCCTTGGTTGGAATCGGAGCAAGTGTTGGTACTTGTACTGACGTCATTTGCTGTTGTGCCTCGTCAGTAGCTTTCTCATACTATTTTAAGTATGATTTTCTGGATCGAGTACCCGTCAGTTGAGGTACGTCAGCCTGCGTCGTGCAGGCATGCTTTTCTCCTTCAGAATCACTGAAGGAAGCTGACGTAAGATTGTCATCGTCTGGCAGGATGGAGATGACATTACAAGATTTGCCCTTCGACTTGGACTTCTTTGAATCCCATTGTTCGTCTTGGACAAGATCTGGGTGTATCCACATGACTTCCCCTGTCTCCAGTGTCAAGGGAACAAGACCCCTATTATCCTGAGTTTTAGCAGCAGGATGTTTGACTTCAAGCCGTGACGCAGGGACTGGATAAGTCCCGTCAGGAACTGTGACCTTTGGGGTTTTGCCGAACTCGAAGGTCACCATATTGGCAGTGACTTTCTTCTGCTCTGACTTCAGTGTTAGGACTCCAGCGTCGATCAAGGCTTGAATTCTGTCCTTAAGGACAAAGCACTTGTCGATAGGATGATGAATCATCCTGTGGTAGAGACAGTATTTGGGATCGTTCGTGCGTCCTATCTCATTGGGACGTCGAGCCTCTGGTAGCTTCATTTTATTCCCTTTGTAGAGTAAATGGAATATTGTGACCACCTGATTGTCTCTGAAGGAGTACTGTTTCGGAGGGAACTTAGACTCCTGATTATTGAAGCCGCTCTTCTTGGCCTTCGGCTACATATCCTCTGATAATTCTACGGACATAGTCTCCTTCCCTTGGGCTTGAGAAGACTGCGTCATGTCGCCGCTTCCCTTGTTGTTCATACCCCATTTGCCTTTAAGGGTGGTTGGTTCGAACTTTTTAGCCGACTTTTCGGCTATCTCAGCTTGTTTGACCAATTATTTTCAGGTATGGGCTTTGACAGCCCCCATGCGAATCTCTACTTGGTCTAAAAAGTTGTGCCTGCACGTCTGTAAGAGCATGGGTAATGGCTTCCCTGTTGGGCACATCAAAGACAAGTTTCTGAATCGCTCAATGTAGTCGCGGACAGATTCGCCCTTCTTCTGCACAGTAGAGAGGAGCTTGTCCATGGTTACCTTGGTATCATCCTCATAGAAGCGAGAAAAGAATCGGGTTTCTAGGTCAATCCAAGAATTGACAGAGCCCGGAGGGAGATTTCGGAACCAGTCAAATGCTACCCCTTTAAGGTGCCAATGAACAGCCTAGCCATGATAGCATCATTGTCTATAACATTACCGGTCTGGGACCGAAAATAGTAGATGTGCTGGTTTGGCGAGCTTTCACCATCGTACGTGTGTAATGGCGGCGGTTTGAACTTTGGTGGGTATGGTATTGAATCCCACTCCAGCGGGTAAGAACGGATTGCTCCTACTTTCTTTAATTCATCCCTCTGAGTTAGGGATGCAATTTGAGCTTGGATGCCCTTCAGGACATTAACGTCCAAAGAAGAACTCTCCTTGGACTTCTCCGTCATTGGCTGGTCATTGCTAAGATGTTCTTCCTCATCATGGTTACTCCCGGTATCATTATTATTCCGGTTATTGAGGAGTTGAGCGAGCATCTGTGAGATGTTGTCCAAAGCTTCTTGCTGGGTTTTGGAAGTTTGCTCCTGAGCTTCCAAACGTCGACGAAGGTCGTCATTACCATTATCAGTCATATTGACTGATACTCTGTCTGTTTGCACTGAGCTGACTGTCGCCGAAGAGGCATACCCACTATCTTCATCTTCTTCCTCAGACCACTGGACTGATCCTCTCTTTGGTTCTGGTGAGGCTACTGCCGTTGAGGAAGATGGCTGCTCATAACTGTAGGGTATTACAACCCTAGATCTGGTGTTTCAGAAGACACCTTCTTCGTGTACCAGGACTTCGCCCAAGCCGGGGCTGTAATCTGGATCTGGGGAACTGTAGGGAGTGTCGTCGGACGCTTGTCTGTCCCTACGTAGCTCTCGTCCTCTTTCGGTCATGTTGACGGATGCAGAAGGTAGGTCTCGCGAGACGCTCCTTTTATGATTTTTCACTGGGGCTTGTGATTGTCTATAATTATGCATTATTATGTCGCATTTTCCCACCGATTTATGAATAAATTGTCGGTCTAAACCGTGTTTTGGTCTCTATTGCAGGTAAATCAAGAGTTTAAGGGCAAAGGAGTAATAAGAGCTTAATTAAACCCCTTTTAGGGTATTAATCCCGAATTTCGTGGAGGCCAAGTAAGGGATCATCTAGAAGATACGATGAACCTAGACTCTTACGCACGTCAGACGAATATTCGGGCGAAATTACCAGAAACGGGATATACCAGGAAGCAGCTAGAACCAACGGGGACCCACTGGCAAAAACCAGGGATCTAAGTCCCTGGTAATTGCCGCGGAGTGGAGCCACGCGTTGATTTTCGACGCGTGGCCCCGTCTCGTCTTCCAGAGACTTCTTATGCCTATATATAGCCCTGCATAGGTCCAGAACAAGGCAGTTTTTCATTTTTAGGAGTAGGTTCTGATTTTCTCTATGTTTTAGGTTAGTGTAGGTAGGTGCTCTTCATTTCATTTATCTTGTATTTTCTCTTCTTTTTAGATCTTGTAGTAGGGCTGAGAGATTCAGAGAGAGAGAGATAGAGAGGGATTGATGTAATAGATGGTGACAGTCTATATAAAGGTGCCTCCTTTCTTCTCCAATGTAATCTCCTTCATCTTCTACATGATGCTTTGCTAACTTTTCTTCTCATGACAATCTAACTACTAACCACTAACCGTCTAACCACTTACTTGATAATCCACATGAATCGGGTAGCCTCTATAAGGCCATATTCTTGCAAGAGCCATTGATGGCTCATGATGATGGATTCTAACATTCTAACATTCTAACACCTAACCCACTAACTTGCTAACTTGCAAATGCTTACTTTATTTCATACTCACCTCTAACCGGTTTTGATGATTTAACAGTAGCTTGCAACTTGTTATGTGGCATGGATGTGTTGTTTGAATGTGAAGAACCATCTCATTTACCATGCTTTGTATCGTCTCTTGAAGCCAAGGATTAGTGATGGCCGAGGATCAAATGTGAGGCAACTATCATTAAGAGGTTAGCATAGTTAGTGGAGCAATTGGTAGTTAGTAGCCATGAGTTTTTATTTTATCTTATTTGAAAAGCAATTCTTTTTATCTTTTCATTGTTGTTTTCACCGCTTCTTCGTTTGTCTTTGTTTTCATTGTCTTTACTACAAGCTTCTTCTTCTTTTCTATTTGTTTCCAAGCTACTCCTATTTTGTTTTCACTTAGACGTTTTCATCGCCCTCCTCACCTACCACATGCTTGTTTTCCTTTTCTTTTCTTTTCACTTTCTTTTTCATTCTTTAACAAAGAAGAACTGTTAACAAACAACGTGAATAAAAACTGTCAATGCTTCTATCGCCTCCCGTCCCTGTGGATTCGACCCGTTGAGCCAATGCTATAACGGAAGTATCGAGGGCACATTAGCACATATACGAGCTTTTCATCGATTTCATAAATACACACTTTTGAGTGCTAGTTTCGCCCCGATCATCAATTTTTGGCGCCGTTGTCGGGGACGGGAATGGTTTTGATTTCACGTTTTGTTAACATTGTCTTCTCTGTTTTGGTATGCAGGTTATTCTTTACTGGATTTTAACATTGCAGAATAAACACTAGCTTTGCATCTCCCTACTCTAGAAAGCAGGGACCCAGCTTTCAAAGAACCGCCGCGCAAACGCGACTTTTGCCGCGAAAACGTGGCCATTTTGTGATAATTGTATATCTTGTTGTGCTGGGATGTGTGAATTGTAATAGCTAGTGGATCTGTACTATTATTTCCTGCTTTGATTGCCTACACACTATAATAAATTAAAGAACTAAAATACGGTATTTGGACGTTTTTAAAACGGTTTAGACATTTGCATTTAGGCACGTGTCAATTCAATTCCAATATACTGTATTTTATTCTATTGTTGTGATGGATTGAGGTGTACATATGGCATTGCATATAGCATAGGACAAACACGTGGGTGATTTATCGCTTTGTGTTATATTATTGTCTATATTGCACACTTGCACGAATTGAACTTAAGGGCATAACCCAATACAAGATAAGGTGGGGATTTAATCACGCTTCCTTAGCCTAAAAACCACCTCCCCACTCGCACAACTCAAGCCCTAATAAAAATTGATAGACGTTGGCCCCTAGGAACATCTCGGACTCATTAAGAGTCGTCTAGGTCTAGGTCAACCCTACTCTAGGCTTGGTTTTGATTTTTTTCTTTTTTTGTTGTTGTTTGATTTTTCATTTTTGTTTGTGATTGTTTATAAAATGGAATTCAACAATAACAATTCTTTCAATCCAAATATGAATCCATATTTCACACCAACCCCATTCGATTCGGATAATTCCAACCCGGCTTTTTACAATATGCACTAACCAAATACACCGGGTTGGCCTTATCCGAATCAATACAACCCATACCCACATTCTTATGACTATAATTTTCAAAATAATTTCAACTCGTCACAGAGTCAATGGGGATTCACCTCCCCCGAGTTAAATTTTCAACCTTCTTATCCCCCATGTTCACCTTGTCCACAATTTACACAATATTCATTCCCTGATTTCGCTTCCTATGCTCCATTTCGCTTCCTATGCTCCTTTTTCTGAACCACCAATTGAAGAAAAATCTGAGTTACAAAGGAGTATAGAAGCCAATCTACAAGAGGCCGAACAATAACTTCAGAAAACATTGGCCTCTCCAATTCTACAGTATTTTCAAGAGTCTTACTCAGTTCCACTTCCTCATAATGAACAACCATCTACCCTGGAAATGAGTAAGGAACTCTTGTGTGAGTCCAAGCTTCAATCTCAAAACATTTCTGACTCACATTCTTCACAAAAATTCCAAAACCAAGATTCTTATACTCCCATTCTAGAGCATCCACTTGTAGAAAAATAAAGTCTAGAAAAGAGTATAGAAATCTTGCAGGAGTCTATGTTACAATATCAAAAATCTTCTTCTGAGTCTGTCAATAGGTTGGAAACACAATTGAGTCAATTGGTTAGCATTATAGGAATGAGGAAACTCTATCTTATCAACCTTTGACCAATTCAGCTATACCAAACTTTATTGATCTGACCCAAGACTCTTGTCATTTTGGAAATCAAGATTCAATTTCAGCACACCCATCTGAACTTGTCTAAACTTTAAATGTTAAAGATCCCATAAATATTTTGGCAAGTTATCATTTTCCTGAATTTGAACTTGAGCATGAATATGATCATGAACCTCAAATTAGTGAATCAATTCTACTTCCTGATTCAATTATGACTCTGGTGTTTTTACCTGAATTAAGGCCTTTTCCCGAGTCAGTATTGGATCCTGTACCAGTCCATTGTGAAATTGAATCACCAATCTTTTATGATGATCATATTGAACTTGACCAATTTCATACTTTTGAAAGTCCCATTGATAAATTGGCAAGTTCTCATTTTTGTGGAATTGAACTCAATGAGGAATGTGACTTTGATCCTCAAATTTGTGATCCAGTTCAAATTCCTGAATCATTATTGACTCCTGTTATATTACCCAATTTGAGTAACATTTTAGAGTCAGTTTTGATTCCCATACCTGTCATTCCTGAACTCGAATCACCAATATTAGAAAGTTACATTCCATCATGGGAAAATGATTGTGGACTTGAGCTTCTTGATTTGAACCCACTTCCTGAACCAATCTCGACTCCCGAACTTTTACTTGATTTAAGTCATTTTCCTGAGTCGGTATTAGTTCCTATATTTCATGAGTCCAATCAATCATTCATTTCTGGGACAAGGGGCTTGATAAATTTGACTCTGAAATTATTTTAAAAATTTGGAAATTGGATGGGGTTAAATTTTTAATAAAAATTATAATATATACATCTTTCTAGTGGGTTGTATTTTAGAAGTCTCTGGTGGGTTCCTCCGGACTCCACGCAAGTTGGATTGGGCTGCATTCCGTGGACCAATCAGACCGCCACCGGAACCACCACCTTGAGGTGATTTTTCCTTTCCTCTCTATTTGTTTCATGCATACATACATCACGATGCATTGAGGACAATACATGAGATAAGTGTGGGGGGGAGGGTTTACTAACATAGAGTTTTTAGATTTTCTTTCTTTTACACTTCTTTTAGATACTTTTAGAAATCTTCCCTTTTGTATAGGAATTTTCTCTTTCTTTAAAAACTTTTTGAAATAAGAGACAAAGTTTTGATCTATTTTTTAAGAAAATTAAGATGATCTTAGAAATTAAGGAAGCCTTAATTATGACATCTTAAACCTAGTCAAAATAATGGATCTTGTTTAAAATTATAGGCTAAGTACGATAAATTGGGGAGATAATTTTATCTTGAATTTTCTGCCTTACATAGTATGCACTTCACACTTACACATTTTTTGAGATGGAAACAAAGACCTAAAATGCCAGAAAGCAAAAAAATAAATAAAAAGAAAAAATACATATGGTCACTTATTAAGCTGGATAATTATTTCTCAAGAAGCATGATTATTCACATCTAACGGTGATCAAAAGGAACAAATAAATCTCCTTAGTTTTGTGGCCTTGTTTACTCGAGTCCTTAAACCCGAGGGATGTTTTCTCATCTGGTGCCCTAAAACCATCTGGTCTGGGAGTCACGGTTATAGGCTCACTACATGGGTGAACTAGAAAGCCTAAGAAAACTAAGGAAAGAAAATATATATATATATATATATATATATATATATATATATATATATATATATATATATATATATATATATATATATATAAATGGCTTGATGGTTGGAGTTGAAATCCCAGAAATTTTCACTATCAAAATGTGCATATTATCTAGGTTTTATGAAAGATAAAATTTTCAATCCTATTTTGAATTCTTACCTTAATTGAAGCCAAGATCTTGCATAGAGACTAAGTTTAAGGAAGACTAATTTTTGGTGGACTTATGATCTTAGATCGCTTATATTTTTGTAAAAAATATTTTGAAAACTTATCTCTCTTTCAAAATGTGTTTTTAAATACTAACATTTGTCTTCTTTCTTTATGGATTTTGTGGGTGCAATCCGCTGAAAACCCTCAGGAGACAACACTCCTCCTCTTGGGTAACCTAGAGGTTTAACGGCTTGTTGCACACGCTCAGTGCAATCGCGTCACCTGCGAAAGTGGTGTAATAACCTCTGTAGTATAGTTTTTCTTTTCTTGTTTTGCTCGGGACGAACAAAAGATAAGTGTGGGGGTGTGATTAGTCTACAATTATGCATTATTATATCGCATTTCTTCACCGATTTATGAATAAATTATCGGTCTAAACCGTGTTTTGGTCTCTATTGCAGGTAAATTAAGAGTTCAAGGGCAAAGGAGTAATAAGAGCTTAATTAAACCCCTTTTAGGGTAATTAATCCCGAATTTCGTGGAGGCCAAGTAAGGGATCATCTAGAAGATACGATGAACCTAGACTCTTACGCACGTCAGACGAATATTCGGGCGAAATTACCAGAAACGGGATATACCAAGAAGCAGCTAGAACCAACGGGGACCCACTGGCAAAAACCAGGGACCTAAGTCCCTGGTATTGCCGCGGAAACGCGATAATTGCCGCGTTTCCGCGGTAATGGAGTGGAGCCACGCGTCGATTTTCGACGGTGGCCCCGTCTCGTCTTCCAGAGACTTCTTATGCCTATATATAGCCCTGCATAGGTCCAGAACGAGGCAGTTTTTCATTTTTAGGAGTAGGTTCTGATTTTCTCTATGTTTTAGGTTAGTGTAGGTAGGCGCTCTTCATTTCATTTATCTTGTATTTTCTCTTCTTTTTAAATCTTGTAGTAGGGCTGAGAGATTCAGAGAGAGAGAGAGATAGAGAGGGATTGATGTAATAGATGGTGACAGTCTATGTAAAGGTGCCTCCTTTCTTCTCCAATGAAATCTCCTTCATCTTCTACATGATGTTTTGCTAACTTTTCTTCTCATGGCAATCTAACTACTAACCACTAACCATCTAACCACTTACTTGATAATCCACATGAATCGGGTAGCCTCTATAAGGCCTTGTTCTTGCAAGAGCCATTGATGGCTCATGATGATGGATTCTAACATTCTAACATTCTAACACCTAACCCACTAACTTGCTAACTTGCAAATGCTAACTTTATTTCATACTCACCTCTAACCGGTTTTGATGATTTAACAGTAGCTTGCAACTTGTTATGTGGTATGGATGTATTGTTTGAATGTGAAGAACCATCTCATTTGCCATGCTTTGTATCGTCTCTTGAAGCCAAGGATTAGTGATGGCCGAGGATCAAATGTGAGGCATCTATCATTAAGAGGTTAGTATGGTTAGTGGAGCAATTGGTAGTTAGTAGCCATGAGTTTTTATTTTATCTTGTTTGAAAGGCAATTCTTTTTTATCTTTTCATTGTTGTTTTCACCGCTTCTTCGTTTGTCTTTGTTTTCATTGTCTTTACTACAAGCTTCTTCTTCTTTTCTATTTGTTTCCAAGCCACTCCTATTTTGTTTTCACTTCGACGTTTTCATCGCCCTCCTCACCTACCACATGCTTGTTTTCCTTTTCTTTTCTTTTCACTTTCTTTTTCATTCTTTAACAAAGAAGAACTGTTAACAAACAACGTGAATAAAAACTGTCAATGCTTCTATCGCCTCCCATCCCTGTGGATTCGACCCATTGAGCCAATTCTATAACGGAAGTATCGAGGGCACATTAGCACATATACGAGCTTTTCATCAATTTCATAAATACACACTTTTGAGTGCTAGTTTTGCCCCGATCATGTACCGACAGCCGATTAAAAACTGATCGTCGGCCTGGAGAAGTGGCGAGGATTGGTCCTAGCCGGCAATGGACTGAGTGGAGTGTCACCAACTAACATCCCACTTGTTGACAACAGGATGAAGAAGTTTGGAAAGATTCCGACTTGCGTTTGTTTGTCAAGAATTCCCGCAAGTTAGACCCGTTTGGGCCTAAACGATCCAGCACAGAGACTCTTTTGGATCGTGCATAGGACGATGTCCTGCTCCTTTTATCACCGCAGAGGGGATTAGCACTGAATAGTGCTTCAGCTCTAGCTTCGCGGCTAAGAACCTTGGGAATGTCCTTGGGTGCTGAAGCTGCATAAGCAACGCTATCAATACTTAGGGATAATCCCTTAGCTCCGCTACAAAGCACGAGCTTAACGCTTGATGAACTGTGGAGCGGAGCACGCTGTGGTGCTTTATCCGCTATGCTGCTGCGAAGGCGGTTAGCCTTAGATAGTGCTTTGGCTCTAAGTTCGCAGCTAAAAGCTTTGGAAATGCCCTTGGGCGCTGAAGCTGCATAAGCAACGCTATCAGCACTTAGGGACGATCCCTTAGCTCCGCTGCGAAGAGCGAGCTCAGTACTCGAAGCACGCTATGGTGTTTTGGTTTCAGCTTCGCGGCTATGAACATCGCGCGTACCCTGAGGTACAGTAGCTTCGCTCCTGAGCACGAGGCTGGCGTGAGTTGTTGCTCTTGAATTGGGCGAAGGTACTGTCGTCATTGTGACTTCGCGGCTAGCAGCATTGTTGGAGCAGGCAGGTATCTTGCCTTTTTCTTCGCGAGAAAGACGCACTTATGGCGTAGCTACGCCTGAGGCTTTACTCAGAGCCTTCAGCTTTGGCCTCCACATCTGCTTTGACATGGGAGACTTAGGCTCGCAAGGAACCTGACCGGCCACGCGCGAGGCTGAGGGGTGTTGGCAGAATTCTACTTCTGATTTCTGTTCTGAAACCTTGGCCATGGAGACCTTTCTATGCATCCGTGCATGAAGCATTAGACCACCCCCAGAGAGGGCTTCTTCAAATTTTCCTTGGTCGAAGTGAACGATCAGGTTCTCAAAAGTAATAGGCTTGCATTGCGGACCTGCTTTTCTGTTGCGCCAGAGGACCGCGGTAGGCTCGCAGAGAGCCTTATCTGTCTCCGCAGAGACTTGCTTTGAAGATTTAGCTAGAGAGGCTCTGGCCACATTGGCTTCCTTGAATTCAGAGATAGACCCGAAGGTCTGTTCGTCGCATTGCGACACTTGTTTCTCAGCAGTGGAGAAATCAATCCCCAGCGGAATCGCCATCTTGTTTTCCATTGATATGCAAAGGGGAAAACTTACAAAAAAGAGTCGAGGAGCTAAATTACAAGTAACACAAAAGATTACAAGTAGATCTCCTTGGAGATTCTGGAGAAGTGTGTCGGTAGGAGTCTGGTCAGCGCACGACCACTTTGTCCCTTTGTCGATGCGAGCGATAAGATTCCCTTCTCGCCTGGTTCGGGGAATCGGAGAACAGAAGGTTGGTAGAACCCTCTTGTTACTTCTCAAGACCGTCTTCGCCTAGGAATTCCTTCTCGCCTAGTTCCGGAGATTCCTTGAGAAGAAGGTATTAGGGTATCAGCATCCTGATTAGAGAAGTGATTCTCTAAAGTCTCTGAATTCTTAGAAGTAAGAGAATAGATCTCTGTTTAGACTCTCTATGCGCACGGTCGTGAAGAAGTCCTCTCGTGCTGGGGTCTCTCTTGCGTGTGGTCCTCTCTCCTTGTGCCCCTGGTGGGCTATTTATAGGGAGAGCAAGGGTATAATTTTTCCTTGAAAATATAAAAACAGATTGAATCAAATATGTTTAAATCTGGAAAGTAGCCTTGCTGCGAGGCTAGAATCAGCTTCTGCGAAGCTAGAAGTAGCAGGTCGGTTGATCCTCCTGATCTGTTTTGATCCTTTCCATATAATTAGAAGATTTCCCTTGATCCTCTTACTCGTTTTAGGAGAGTCAAGAGATTATGGCAATCAGCTGCCAAATTTGATCTCAGATTTGATCTTGATTGGATTTGATCTCGATCCGAATAGATTTGGTCTCATCTGGAGATGTAATTGGTCAAAGGTTGACCATGACAGACCCGCAGCGGAGCTGCCTACGTTGTGCTCACAGCGGAGCTGGAAGGCGCATGTGGCGAAGTCGGAAGAAAGCTCTTCAGCGGAGCTAGATAACATCTGTGGCGAAGCTACCGAACATCTTTCTGCGTGGTTGTGTGTGGCTTCAAGCGAAGCTAACTCTCTGCGGAGTTAACTGAGCACTTCAGGCGAAGCTATAGGTTAGCTTCCTGACGGAGCTGTGAATGGCTTCAAGGCGAAGTTGGATGATCTTTGCCTCTCAGGCGAGGCAATCCCTTTGGGCTCATGTGATGCTAAGTGTTAGCATCTTAGACCTGCTGAGGTATGTTTAGAGACAAGCTGGGCTTACTGTCCAAGTTGCTGCTTTGTCCCTTGGGGATGAATGAAAACTGATCGTCAGCATATCTGTCACTTATCTTTTGTAAATGTCAACAAATATAGAACCAGTCGTCAGCTTATCTGTCACTTGTGTTTTGTAAATGTCAGCAAGTACAGAACTGGTCATCAGCTTATCTGTCACTTGTCTTTTGTAAATGTCAACAAGTATAGAACTGGTCGTCAGCTTGTCTATCGCTTGTCTTTTGTAAATGTCAACAAGTTTAGACATTGTTCGGACCAATCAGCCTATCTTTCACTTGTCTTTTGTAAATGTCAACAAGTTTAGACATTGTTCAGGCCAGTAAGAATCTTGTCTTTTTTAAAGTGTCAACACGCTAGTCTTCCTTTTCTTGGTGCACATGTCTTTTAGAAACTTTACGTAACTAGGGACTTGTTGTATTGCCTCAAGAAGTGGGATGTTTAGCTTTACTTTGTTGAACATTTCTAATATTTTCTCCATTTGTGTACTATTGTTACACTTAAGCCTATTTGGGTATGGGGCTTTGGGTGTGTGCACCGATTCAGCTGGTTGATCTTTTTGGGGTTCATTCGAGCTAGGAGGAGTGGAACTAGAAGGGGTCAATGGTTGAGTCAAGTCTTGTGGCATCATTACTTGGTTATCAACTACTTTTCCCGACCTTAATGTGCAGATCAAGTTACATTGATTCGTGTCTTGAGTTTCATTAGCCTGTCTAGTATTCTTGGGGTTTGGCAATGGTTGACTTGGTAAGGTTCCTTGTTGTCTTTCACTAATGGGGTTAGCTAGTTGACTCATTTGGTCCCCTAATCTACTCAAAGTTTGCATCAATGTTTCTTGGGATTTCAAAAAGGAGCCATCTTTCTTTCCATAAATGCAAATCTTGACTCCATTTGTTGGTTTTGAAAAGTGGGTGGACTTTGGTTTGAGAATTGTTGATGATATTGAGGTTGTGGGCTTGGTTGGAGAATTTGGGCCTAAATTGATCCTTTGTGGGCCCCAAGCAAAATTAGGGTGGTTTCTCCAACCGGGATTGTAAGTGGGTGAATATGGATTATTGGCTGGCCTATCAAAAGCTGCATTCAAGTGTTCAGGGACTCCTTGTTGAGTTAGAAATATTGGACACTCCTCTATTACATGAGACATAGACTGACAGTAAGTACAGCCTGCAGGGAATACTGGGCTGACTTAGTTCACGACTTGCTCTCTAGTTTCTAGAGTCTCAAACTTGGTCTCTAAAGACTCTATTTTTCGCATTATGCTTGTCAATTTAGCTTCATGAGCTATATGATCCTCTATGGAATAGGCACCTTCTTTGGAAGTGATTGAATCGTTCGACTTAACCTTTTCCGGATTTAGTTGCCATTGGATGGTCTTATCAGCCAAGTCCTCATATAAGGCCTATCCCCTTGTTCATTTTTACTTAAAAATCCCCCTTGGCACATGGATTCTAGAAGAGTCTTAGTAGAAAAATCTAGACCATCATAGAGAGATTGGCAAAGTCGTCATTTCTCTATCCCATGATGAGGGCATTGAGCAAGTAGGTCCTTGAACCGTTCAAAGAGTTTTCAAAAAGGTTCAGACAATTGTCTAAACTGCAAGATGCTATTCCTAATTTGAGCAGTCTTATAAACAGGAT
Source organism: Agave tequilana (assembly GCA_038442645.1). Lineage (NCBI taxonomy): Eukaryota > Viridiplantae > Streptophyta > Magnoliopsida > Asparagales > Asparagaceae > Agave > Agave tequilana. Next base: position 35,218 of record JAVJIF010019476.1, on the reverse strand, counting down.
AGAATTTCTTCAAGATTGCCTTGACGAAATTATCCCATGATGATATGACGCTGGCTTCTAGACTATAGAGTCATTTCTTTGCTAAGTCTTTGAATGCGAATGGGACAAAGCGAAGTTAGCATCGACTCCTAAGTCGGCTATTTTCATCATGAGGCATACTTGAGCTCTTGAATGAAAAAGTATGCATCCTCATATTCAAATTCATGAAACTTTCGAAGAGCGTTTATGTATTGAGATTTTAACTCAAATTGGTTGTCCCCAACATCAGGAAGGCTAATACATGAAGGTAGAGAGGTCCTAATAGGATAAAACCTATCTTGCAATGTTGGTTGTTGAGCCATATCTTTGGTTTTGGGTGGTGCACTGTTTCTAGTTAGTCTGGATGTAGCCGGGTCTCTTGACCAAGCTGACATACAAAGTAAAGTTACTAAAGTTAACAAACAAGTTCACCCAAGTCAATCAAGTTTTAGTCTAAGCAATCAATCCTAGTCTAAGTTGGCCTAGGCGTAGACGACCACTAACTTTAGGTTATCCTTGAGAGGTTTATTGCCGACCGTAACCACAAGTTAATCGGCCAGGTAGGTGGAAAGGTTGGTGGGAGATTATCCGTCAAAGACGTTCCATAATTAAGTAACCACCAACCCTCGAGCTTTCAGCCCTTAATCCCCTTCCTAAACACCGATTTGACAAGAGTTAGTTTCGAACAACCTCCTTCGGTCAACCTCCTAAATGAGTCCGAAGTCAATTTAGGGCCAACGTCTAGTCAAATTTTAGTTAAGATTAGGATGGTGCGTGCACGGAATGTGGTTTGTGAGCCAAGGAAGGGTGATGAAATCCCCACCTTATGTTATTTATGGGTTATGCACTTAAGATATTTTAAATGTGTACGTCTCAAATAAAAATCAAAACACACTATATTGAACTAAGTCAAGCAAGGGTGTTTCCTATTCTATATGCAATGCGTCACATACCTTTGGTCTCCAGCACTCACCAGCAATAAAATAAAAGAAGAGAAACATAGACAATGCCCCTAGATGCAATGTCTAAACATTTTTTTTATTAGGTTTCGATCACGTCAGCATGTAATGTCAATAATTTTTTTTATTAGAACTAGGGTTAAACTATCTTTATTAGGACCTAAAACTAGGTTAAATTAAAAACTTAGGTGTGCAGTAGACTAACCTTAGAAACTCCCTTTTGATGCCCCTATAGAACAGAAACAACAAATTAGGGTTAGATATTACCGTGACGTTCCCTCCCCGGCAACGACATCAAAATTTTGATTGAAACTTGAATGAGAGAATAAATATGTACAAAAATAAAAATAAATAATCAAAGAATAAGAAGGTTAGATTCTTCTCGTTGTTCAATTCTATCCGCTGCAGTAAGGGCCAAAGCGGGTAGTGTTCCACTGAGAGGGAGGCGATGGAAGCAATGGCAGTAAGGTATATTTGTAGTCAAGACTTAGAAGAAAGGTTGGTTGTAGTTTGAAATAAGAAAGTAGATCTAATCAAGAGGGAGAGTCTAGGTTGCTAATCTACCTTCACGACTAGTCTCGATCTAGGGGTTGTATCCTTTTAAACTAATGAAACATTCATCTAAGTTGTTAACCCTAAGTAAGAAGAGTAAGATGTCCAACTTAACTTGTCTACACTACGCCAAGCCAAATTCTAATTTTACCCTAAACCAAAGTCAATCCCATTAAACTATGCCAGACCATACCCTAAACTTAATCTAAGCCAAACCTTACTCTAATCCAAAGTCAATCCCTAATTATCTAAATCATTAATTTGGACTATCATCACTAAATTTCAAAGGATTAATCTAACCCTAGATTGCAAATCTATTAGATTAATCAACTAACCCTAGATCTAACCCTAGATGTGATTAGCTACCCTAGAATTATTTTAGCCTAGCATCCTTTTTGTTTAATCCATCTTTTTATTTTCAGAACTTTAAAGAAAAGAAAAAGAAAGAAGAAAGATTAAAGATAACACAAAAAATCAAACCAAGAACAAAGAAATAAAAAGGTAGACTTGAAATTAAAAGAATAAGAATAAGAACATAAAAAAATAACCTTTATTGACGCAATCCTTGGTACAAGCTCCTTCTCCTTCCTCCTTACAATAGCCAAGTCAAAGCCAACAATAATTACAAAGAGGAGAATTCAAAGAGGCTAAACTAATCTAACAAAAAAAACCCTAAATCCTTAACCCTACTCTTAGTCTTCTTCTCTCTGGATGAGGTGCTCTGTACGTACTACATGGGGTCCTTTTTATAGAAGATTTGGGCCGAAGTCTTCAAAATAAATTAGACCTCCTTCACGCTCCCTCTATCTCTATCAATAAGCCGCGAAAATGCGGCTATTACCGCGTTTTCGTGGCAATCTCATGGCCAACTGCCACGCGCTTGAGTGCGTGGCCTCTTCTCGTCCGTCAATCTGGACGTCTCCTCCAGGATTCTACATCCTGACCCTCGATCTTGAGAATTCGGGATAACTTGGTAAGCAAGTTATCAAAAATACGAATTTAAAAAGGATTTAGTTTCTTTATCTTTATCTTCAAGCCTTTCTCCTCTTAGATTTGAATAGCAATTAGGAGTTCTACTTTATCCTTCCTCCTCCTCTCCTATATTTTAAATTAATAATTTAAAGATCTAAGTTTAGATTAGGTTAGATAAGATAGAAGCTTCTAAATTATTAAAATAAATCATGCATGTGGGCTTGTGGTCTTTTTAAGCTTTTGGGCTTCAATTGTACTTCATTTATTTATTTTTTAATTACTCAAGGCCTGCGCAACATTAAACAATAAAACGTTACATAGCAGTACTTTATAAAAGAATAAGTAGGGAAATATGATGATAAATATGCACTTTTAACTTCCTATCAAGAAAATGAAGGAAAGAGGGGAAATTTAGAGAGAAAATTAGGGTTTTAGATTTGGAGGAGAGAGAAAGGGTTTTTGGATATGGAATTTGTGGAGGAGCTGGAGGAGTAGATGGGGAAGCCTAGGGAGGTGGCCGTCCTAAAGTAAGATGAGGAGGAGAGAGAATTCTAGAGAGAGGTTAGAGAGAGGAGAGAGAAAATAGTGTTTTAGGGCTTTATAGAGAAAGAAAAAATAGGAGAAAATTATGAGAGGTAGAGAGTGTGAGGGGGAGCCATCTAAAATAGCCGACCATGGTGGGTGTGATGAGGAGTGAGAAAATGTAGAGAGGTGAGAAAGAGGATAAAGAAAGCGTTGTTTTTGGGTGCTTTTGAGGGAGAAAATTAGAGAAAATTATGAGAGGTTTGTAAAGGCCTATGAAAAGTTTAGGCTGGTAGGAAAGTGGTCATGGTGTTATGATTGGAACGAGAAATTGTAAAGAAAAAGTTAAAGTTAGCAAGTCTTAGTCTCGTTTCAATTCTATCCGCTGCAGCAAGGGCCAGCGGGTCGATCCACAGGGAAGGATGCGATGCAAGCGTTTCGGACGATTTCTCTGTATTACACTTAGAACAAAATAAAAGAGAGAGACTGATTAGATTTGAATGATTTGAGATATATAGTTCACTAATCTTCTACCATAACCCATAGTGTAAGTCTCAAAGAGTAAATATCATCTTGAAACAAGTAACATCCATCCTAGGTTATTAATAGAAATTCAAGCAAGATAAATAACATTGGAACCCTAACTAGTGTGCACTACTAAAGATTCAACAGTTGTTCATCCTAACTTCTAAGTATAGCATAAGAGAAATTTTAACTTAAAGTTATGCTATCAAAGTTCTTAAGTATGAATTTATGAAGAATCGTTTAGAAGTGTAACCTAAATTAAGAAAACCTAATTATCAATTATCTTCGAGAAGACTATTTTAATCCTAGGGTTTCTAAAAATGAATATCAATTAATTCACTTTCTCAACTAAAATAGGGTTGATTGAGAGATTAGCAAACTACAAATTGGATTTAGTTATTCATCTTTTTTTTTTTTTTTTCAAATTTTGCTTTTAATGTGAAAAATTGCATGAAAGAGAGAAGAAGACAAATAATCGTTCTGAGCAGAAAACAAAAATAACAACAAAATTAAATAACAAAGAAGAAAGAATAACCTTTATTTGAATGTCACTTTCAAATACAATGCTCCTCTCCTTCTTCAAAATATGCTTCTTTAAATAAAAATGAAATTACAAGAATTTTTGAAAAGAGGAAATCTAAAGAAAAACCCTAAGTTCCCATCTCTGCCTCCTCCTCTCTGTTGCTCTGCAGGGGTATTTATAGGAGATATAGGAAGTAGAGTCCCAGTACAACTCCTCCACGAAAGCATGTACCCATTCCTAACCAAACACCCGCGAAAACGCGGCTATGGCCGCGTTTCCGCGACTATAGCGTGGCCCCTGGCCACGCGTTTTCTTGCGTGGCCTCCTCTGGTCCGTCCATCTGGGTATCTCCTTCTAGATTCTGCATACCGACTCTTTATCTTGAGATTTCGGGATAACTTGGGAATCAAGTTATCATAAATCCAAATTTTTTAAAATGATTTTTATCTTCAAACTCTTCTCCTTTTATCTTTAGCCTTGTCTTGCATGCAACTAGGGTTGAGTAGAAGTTCATCTCATCTTATCCTTTTCCTCTTCTTTTAGCAATTAGGAGTTCTATCTTATCCTTCCTTTTTCTCCCTTAGATTTTAAATAAAGAATTTAAAATTCAAGTTTAGATTAGGTTAGATAATGTAGAAACTTCTAAATCACTACAATTTTTGCATGGGCTTTCTGGGCTTTTGGGCTTCATTCAGGCTTTATTTTTTTATTTTTTAATTACTCGAGGCCTGCACACATTAAATAATAAAACATTAGTAATAGTGCATAATTAAAAGAATAAATAGGGAAATAAGATAGTAAATGTGGTGATAAATATGCACTTTTTACTACCTATCACACCCCCACACTTATCTTTTTGCTCGTCCTCGAGTAAAAATAAAAAAAATAAGAAAAGAAAAACTAATATATCCTAACTCACTTTCGTAGACATCATGATTGCACTTAGCACGTGCAACAGTCCTTTAAACCCCTAGGTTACCCTAGAGGACGAGTGTTGTCTCGTAAGGGTTTTCAGCAGATTACACCCACAAAATCCATAAAAAGGAAAATATTTGAAATATGTTTGAAGAGACTAAGTAATCTATAAGTTTTAGGATTATCATTTTTATTCATTCTTAAACTTAGTCTTTATATAATAAATTGTTATCCATTTTAGGTAAGAATCAAAATTGAATTTTTGTATAGTCTCTTTCGTTACCCTAAGTCATATGCATCCTTGTGAATCTTTACTAGGATTCTTTAACTTAGACTCCATGCCTCTTTATTATTATTTTCTCTTCTTTTTTTTTTAAATATGTATAACTCATCTAATTTTCTTTTGTGTAAGTATCAAGGCTTCTTGAGGCCCTCATACCTTACTAATTGACTATTAGATGTGTTAGTATATATATAAATTATATTTCTTAGTTTTCTTAGGCTTTCTAATCCACCCATGTAGCGAAATTAAAGTCGGTGGCTCCTAAACTGGTTGGTTTTAGGGCACCAGGCGAGAAAACACCCCACAGACTTAAGGATTCGAGTGAACTAGGCCACAAAACTAAGGACTTTATTTATAAAATCACATTTAGGCGTGAATACTTATACTTCTTGAGGCACATGTATCCAGTTTAATTAGTAAATTTCTTTTTTTATTATTATATATTTTTTTTAATGAGGCACAAGAGTCTTTTGTCTTAGAATCCTAGATGTAGTGTATTAGGTATGCATATTTCATTAAGGAAAAAATCAAGACTAATTACTTATTCAATTTTTTCTCCTATACCTAAAAATTCAACAATTTATTTTATTTTGACCAAGTTTTTAGAAATCCTAATCATGATTTTTCCTATTCTTAAGATTAACTTAGATTTCTTTCAAAGATAAGTCAAAATATTGTCCTTTTTTATATATATCTTTTATTTTTTATTATTATTTTTTTAATAAAAATAAAATTTTTTAATTATTATTTTTTTATTATTTTTTATTTTTTGTTTTTTAAATTTTTTTATTTTTTTGTTGTTATGTTAGAACAATGTTAAAATATAAAGAAAAAATTTATTATTATTTTTTTATTAAGGTTATACCCTCCCCCACACTAGTCTCATGCATTGTCCCCAATGTATGAATGAATGCATTTATGCATGAAAAAGAAGAAAGGGAAGGAAAATACTACCTTAAGGTAGTGGTTCCGGTGGTGGTCTGATTAGTCCACGAAATGCGGCCCAATCGAATTTTCGTGGAGTTTGGGGGAACCCACCAGAAATCTCTTTTATATAACCCACTAAATGATATATATATGAACAATTTTTATTAAAAATTTAACCCCATCTAATTTTCAAATTCTTTAATTAATTTCGGAGTCAATTTTGTCAACCGCCTTGTCCCAAAATGGAGAGTAAAAAGATAGAATGATTAACTTGGACTTAGGAAGTACGGGAACTACTACCGACTCAGGAAAGTAACTTAAGTTAAGTAAAGGTTCAGGAGTCGAGCTTGGTTCAGAAAGTGGGTTCAAATCAAGAAGTTGAAACTCTAGTCCACATTCATTTTCTCACAATGGAATGTGACTTAATATTGGTGATTCAAGTTCAAGAATGACAGGTGTGGGAATCAAAACTGACTCTAAAATATTACTCAAATCGGGTAACAAAACAGAAGTCAATATTAATTTAGGAATTTGAACCGGATCACAAATTTGAGAATCTAGGTCACATTTCTCATTGAGTTCAATTTTATAAAAATGAGAACTTGCCAACTTGTCAATGGGACTTTCAAAAGTATGAAATTGGTCAAGTTCAATATGATGATCATCAAAGATAGGTGATTCAATTTCATTATAAATTGGCACAGGATCCAATGTTGACTCGGAAAAGTATTGAAATCAGGTGAAGACACCGGAGTCATTAATGAATCAGGAAGTAGAATTGAATCATTAAGTTGAGGTTCAGGATCATATTCATTCTCAAGTTCTATTTCAGGAAATGAATAACTTGCCAAACTTTCAATGTCATTTTCAAAATTTAGAATTTGGGCAAGTTCAAATGATTGTACTGAAATGGAATCTTGTTTTTCAAAACAAGATGACTCTTCGGCTCTAACAGAATGGTTAACGACATCAAAAATGGTCAAACGGTGAGAATGAAGTGTTTAGACCATTAGATCTATGTCATGATTACGAGCGATTTTAGTCTGAGTCATGGCTTCAAGCATCTTTTCATAGTCTATTGGTTCATCGTTTTGTTGTGATTGGACTTGAAAAGATGAAGTGTTGTTGTGGAATTCGTGGTGAAATTGTGAGTCCGTCAGATTCTGTGATTGTTGTTTGGACTCACGCATAATCATTTCCAAGATTGAAGGTTTTCTATTTTGTGATTGTTGCTTGGACTCACGCATACTCATTTCCATCATTTCCAAGATTGATGGTTTTCTATTTTGAACTAGTGGTTGTGAGTATGAATCTTGGAAATATTGTAGACAAGGTGGATAAGGAGGACAAGTTGGTTGAAATTGGACTCGGAGGAGGCGAATCCCTTAGACTCTGTGAAGAGTTGAAATTATTGTGGAAATTATGGTCATAAGATGGGGGGCATGGGTTATATTCATTCGGATAAGACCACTCCGGCACACTAGGTTGGTTAAAGTTATGATATGCCGGGTTGGTAATATCTGAAAAAAAGATAGGGGTGTAATATGGATTATCATTAAAATGGGAAGAATTATTGTTATAAGTCATATCACACAAACAAAGAAAAATAAATAAGCAAACAAACAAAAGAAAAAAAATCTAACTTAAGTTAGGGTAAACCTGGACCTAGACGACTCCTAACTTTAGACTATCTTTAGGAGGTATATTGCCGACCTTAACCACAAGTTAATCGGCTAGGTAGGTGGCAAGATTGGTGGGAGGTTATCCGTCAAAGACGTTCCTAAATTAAGTAATCACCAACCTTCGGGCTTTCGGCCCTTAATCCCCTTCCTAGACACCGATTTGGCAAGAGTTAATTTCAAACAACTCCCTCCTTCAGCCAATCTCCTAGTGAGTCCGAGTTAACCTAGGGCCAACGTCTAGTCAATTTTTATTTAGGGTTAGGGTTGTGAGCGTGACGGAGATGATTTGTGGGCCAAGGAAGGATGATGAAATCCCCACCTTATCTTGTTTATGGGTTTTGTCCTTAAATTTTTTGTGTACGTGTAAAGCAATAGACAAGTAATCACTCAAAAAGCAGTAAATCAGCCAAGAGTGTTTCCTAATCTATATGCAATGCAAACGTACCTTGTCGCCAGCACTCTTCAACAGAATAAAAAAAATAAATAGACACGTGCCTATGATGCAAGAGTCTAAAAAAAAAATTATTTTTTTCAACGATTAGGTTACTGTTAATTAATTAGCAGTGTGCAGGGTGATTACAGAGAAATATTAACAGAACAGTAGGTATAACTTTAAATTTCCAGCAACCTGCAGAAAACTCAGTGAGTAGTTCACTACTCAGGCCGCGTTTGCGCGGCTATGGCCGCGTTTGCGCGGCTCTGTAGTAGGCTCTGCTGCTCTGCCTTCTAGGGCAGAGGCACAGAGTTGCTATATGTCCTTTGCTGCTGTTATATTTCCTGTTCTCTGATCCTGCAAACAGAAAGAAAGAAAGAATTAGTTTTGAGAATATCGTGCCGTTCCTTCCCCGGCGACGGCGCCAAAATTTTGATTGGAACGAGAAATTGTAAAGAAAAAGTTAAAGTTAGCAAGTCTTAGTCTCGTTTCAATTCTATCCGCTGCAGCAAGGGCCAAAGCGAGTCGATCCATAGGAAAGGATGCGATGCAAGCGTTTCGGACGATTTCTCTGTATTACACTTAGAACAAAACAAAAGAGAGATTGATTAGATTTGAATGATTTGAGATATGTAGTTCACTAATCTTCTACCACAACCCATAGTGTAAGTCTCAAAGAGTAAATATCATCTTGAAACAAGTAACATCCATCCTAGGTTATTAATGAAAATTCAAGTAAGATAAATAACATTGGAACCCTAACTAGTGCACACTACTAAAGATTCAACAGTTGTTCATCCTAACTTCTAAGTATAGCATAAGAGAAGTTTAACTTAAAGTTATGCTATCAAAGTTCTTAAGTATGAATTTATGAAGAATCATTTAGAAGTGTAACCTAAATTAAGAAAACCTAATTATCAATTATCTTCAAGAAGACTATTTTAATCCTAGGGTTTCTAAAATGAATATCAATCATTCACTTTCTCAACTAACTAGGGTTGATTGAGAGATTAGCAAACTACAAATTGGATTTAGTTATTCATCTTTTTTTATTTTATTTTCAATTTTTGTTTTTAATGTGAAAAATTGCATGAAAGAAAGAAGAAGACAAATAATCGTTCTGAGCAGAAAACAAAATAAAACAAAATTAAATAACAAAGAAGAAAGAATAACCTTTATTTGAATGTCACTTCCAATATACAATTCTCCTCTCCTTCTTCAAAATATGCTTCTTTAAATAAAAACGAAATTACAAGAATTTTTGAAAAGAGGAAATCTAAAGAAAACCCTAAGTTCCCGTCTCTGCCTCCTCCTCTCTGTTACTCTGCAGGGATATTTATAGGAGATATAGGAAGTAGAGTCCCAGTACAACTCCTTCACGAAAGCATGTACCCATTCCTATCCAAACACCCGCGAAAACGCGACTATGGCCGCGTTTCCGCGGCTATAGCGTGGCCCCTGGCCACGCGTTTTCTTGCGTGGCCTCCGCTGGTCCGTCCATCTGGGTATCTCCTTCTAGATTCTGCATACCGACTCTTTATCTTAAGATTTCGGGATAATTTGGGAAGCAAGTTATCATAAATCCAAATTTTTTAAAACGATTTTTATCTTCAAACTCTTCTCCTTTTATCATTAGCCTTGTCTTGCAAACAACTAGGGTTGAGTAGAAGTCCATCTCATCTTATCCTTTTCCTCTTCTTTTAGCAATTAGGAGTTCTATCTTATCCTTCCTTTGTCTCCCTTAGATTTTAAATAAAGAATTTAAAATCTAAGTTTAGATTAGGTTAGATAATGTAGAAACTTCTAAATCACTATAATTTTTGCATGGGCTTTCTGGGCTTATGGGCTTCATTCAGGCTTTATTTCTTTATTTTTTTAATTACTCAAGGCCTGCACACATTAATAATAAAACATTAGTAATAGTGCATAATTAAAAGAATAAATAGGAAAATATGATAGTAAATGTGGTGATAAATATGCACTTTTTACTACCTATCATGTTAGGAAATTCTCATAGGATTTTTAGGGACTTATTTGGAGGAGTTTTAAGGTTTTTTCTAGAGAGAGAAAGGGTGGAGGGGGATGGAATTGGCCAGTCATGGCCATAGACAGGTGAGGGAAGTGATTAAGATGAGATGAAGTGGCTTGTAGAGGAAGTCAATGCCTTGGCTTCTTAAAGAAGCCAAGGAACATTCTAGATAAATGGAGAAAAAGAAAAGACAATGCAAATATGTAATTGTTGGCCCAAAGTCCCATCACTCTAGTTTTGATGATGATCAACTCATGTAGTTATAATACTAATGATCTTGTGTTTATTTAGTCTCAGATTTGTGATCAAGATCTTAGTAGGTGTGTAGCTTCAACAAAGGATTTAAAGTCAAGTTTTGGAGCTAGCACGGTTTGATTCAAGAGCCTATGTAACAAGACCACATCTAGTACTCAAGAGGAGTCTAGCTCTTTAGATCAAGTTTGGACCAAGTCAAGAAGATGAGAAGACTTCGAGTGAAGAACTTCAAGATCAAGGCTTGTGTCTAGGTTTGTTTTTATTAAGATTTTATTTTTAGATAAAATGTAAAGGATAGAATAGTTGGTGGATTGCTCAAGTATACCATATACACACACACTCTTGATTTAGATGAGTTTTCATAAAAGAATTTTTATTTTGAAAAGACTTTTCATTTTGACAAAATACCGGTTTGATTTTTAGAATTCAAAGTATATATGTTTTAACCAAAACCATATTTAGTGCTTATTGTCAAAAACATAGTTATTGCATCATGTATGCGTAGTAGATCATATCCATACACTTTATGGTTTAAAAGTGTTTAAAATATCTTGTTTTTGTATTTGGAGAAGTTTTGGAAAATCTATTTTGGAAAAATACAGATTTTGTTTTTAGCCAAATTTATAAGTTACAAAAATAGTTCAAAGTGTTTGTAACATGTCTTGATTTTACTCAAACATGTTTATATATCAAAGTATTACACTGAAACTATTTTTGTAGATTTTTCGTGAATTTATGGGATTTAATTTAAAATAAAAAACCTAAGTTTTATTTCCTGTAAAAGGGCTGCCAGGCTCTGGCAGTCGACCGGATCAGGAGCCGGTCGACTGGACCGGTCGACCGGACGTGCACAAGAACGTGCACAGGCCATGTCAGTTGGCCGGTCAACCGAGCGGTCGACCGACTGAAGGCAACCCACTCACTCTCGGTTGCCCCGGTCGACCGGGCGGTCGACGGCCAGAGAGCCGTTGCTCTCTGGTTCAGAGCCCGGTCGACCGGGCGGTCGACCAGAAAGCTCAACGGTCAGAAATTTGACCGTTGGCTAGTCGACCGGAAGGCCATTATTGGCCTAGTCAGCTGCCAACGTGCAGAATTCTTTTGGGGTTATAAATACCCCATTTGAGGCCAGTTTTTGGTAAGATTTTGAGAAGAGTTTTGGGCTAGTCTTGCATACCCATTTTAGTGGTTATATCCACATATTTTAGAGCTACATTTCCAAATCAAAAGAGTGTTTATCAAAAGTTTTTTGAAAAGTGATTTCTTGTGTTTTCAACCACAATTTCATCCTAGTTTTTCTCACAAACACTTGAGCTATCCGTTGGCATATTCATCCTATAGGAGTGTTATTGTGAGATTGTTTTTAGGTGATCAAAGTGTTGTGATCACCAAAGACTTCATCTTTGCTTTGAGGAGGCGGACGTGTGTGTTCGCATTGTTTCGAGTTCGTGTGTGAACTTGGTGTTTGAGGTGCGGCCTCGGCGAGCTTGTGGGCTTGCGGTGTGTTCGGGACTAGAGAGTCCAAGGAGTTCAAGTGTGAACTTGCCTTGTAGGTGTTGTGGCACCGAGTGATCCGGTAGGATCGGTTTTTAGCGAAAATCTTTCATAGTGTTGAAGGCGGGGACGTAGAGCAAGTGTGCTCAAACCTTGAAACAAATCTCCCGTGTTTGCGATTGCTCTCTCTATCTCTTACTTGTCTTTATATCTTACATGCTCATATTGTCTTTATCTTTATATGCTTGATATATTGTGTGCTTAATTGTTATATGCTTGGGGATTGTTTGCTAACACTTGTATTCAACCAAGAAAGCCAACGCGGCACCTCAACTCTTATTTAGAGGAATCTTGAGGAGTTAGTCCGAGCCCTTCACGGGAAAACCAGCTACACTCTTGTGTTATATGTGGTGTTTAGTTTAATAAGTTTTAATTTCGCATTTATTGACCATTAGATTAGCTCATCACCTATTCACCCCCCTCTAGGTGATTTATGATTGGTATCCAATATTGCATATTTTACATCATAATTCCCATGCATATTACAAATAAATATATGATTTTTAATCCTCTTCTCTACATATTTGCAGGTACACACTTAAAGGAGAGATATCCAAATAATCACTTAATTAACACTAATTAAGTGATTAATCAAGATTAAAGATAAAGCCAAATTCAAATCCAGATCCAGAGAAATCCGCGCAACAAACGAAGATTCTAGATATACCACGTGGCTAACAACCTTGTAACTAATCTCCACCAGAAAGTTGTTAGCCAACGGCCATAAAAGTGCCGTGACTTGCGGCGGATCCACCGCAAAATCCGGGCCGTTGAATCTCAGATTTTGCGCCAACAAACTAGGCTCTCGAAGGTTCTCATCCATGCTATAAATACTCCATGAAGACCTGCGTACAAAAACTGAATGGAGAAGAGAGGAAAGTTAGTGTGTTGTAATTTTTAGTTGTTTTTCTCTAGGTTTATTTCTTATAGTCCCTCTTCTTCTTCCCTAGAATTCAATGTAAAAGAGAGTGATTGTGAGGGAGAGAGCTTGTGTAATCAAGGGTGACACTTGAAGCAACAAGGATTGATCCATCCTCCTTCCTCTACTTGAAGCTTGGTTCTAGTTCTATGTGCTTTCTTTAATTGCTTTCTTTATTGCTTTCTTTAATTCTTGCAATTTACTTCATGCTTTCTTGTATTTTTCTTATGGCTTGTTGTAGCTAAATTCTTCTCATGTACTAGTTTACCACTAGATTTGCCATCTTCACTAACTCAAGTGTGATTGCTTTTGTTCATCTTGCAAGTTGTATGATCTTCTCTTCTCCGATGGTTAAACCACCATCTTGCAAGTGAGAAAGTAATTAGGTCAACACGCGAGACGAATCCTACGCTAATGGAGTGACAACATTAGGCAAGCATTCGCTATCAAGGAGTCTAGTAAGTCTTGGCAAGCTAGCAAGGTAAGCTAGTCATGGATTGATTCTTCTTTAAGTTTCATTTCTTTTCTTGTGAATACCAAATCCTCTTCTTGATTTCTTTTCCCGACTTTTCCACCATGAACATAGCCATCCTTTCTTTAGTTTCTTTTCCATTTGATTCACTAAGTTTATAAGCAAGAGAAGAATACTCGTTTGTTCACTTCACTACCACACGTAAAGCTTCCATCGCGAGCTCTCCCTGAGATTCGACTCGGTATAGTCCTATACTATAGCGGAGACAAGAAAGGGTACATCAAATACATTCTATACACATAATAAGTACACCTTCTTCGTCTAATCAAATTGGCGCCGTTGCCGGGGAGAGCGACGTATTTTTTTTTGGTTTAAAGTGAAGTACTAAACTATTATTCTTCTCTGTTGCAGGTTTCAGGAGAAGAAAACAGGAAATTATTTACTGCAGTAACATCTAAGTGAACCTGGCCCTCTGCTCAAGAAATCAGAGACCAGGCTTCCACTGAAGTGCCGCGGACCCGCGGCATATCCAGTGGAAACGCGGCACTTTTGAGAGAATTTCTCACCAAATTTCTGCAGGGGTCTCTGGTTCTGAAAATACTGCTGCTGTTCTATACTTGAAATCCTGTGTTGTTCACTGTATTCCTGCTTAATTAAAAAACAGTAAAAAGTTGGGTGATAATTGTTAAAAATTGTTTAGACACTTGCATTTTAGGCACGTGTCTCTTCAATTCTTTACTTTTACTGTTGAAGAGTGCTGGAGGCAAGGTACGTGTTTGCATTGCATAATAGACTAGGACAAACTCTTGCTTGATTTTCTTGCTTAGAGTGAATCCTTGTTATTTTCTTGTACACTTGCACAATTCAAAGTTAAGGGCATACCCGTAAATAAGATAAGGTGGGGGAGGTCATTACCCTTTCCTTAGCCCGAAAATCATTTACCCAAGCACTCACTAACCCAAGCCCTAATTTAATAAAAAAAAGTAGACGTTGGCCCTAGGGACATCTCGGACTCAACTAGGAGATTATCCTAAGGGGGAAAAGTGTTGGAATTTAACTCTTGCAAAATCGGTGTCTAGGAAAGGGGTTGAGGGCCGAAAGCCCGAAGGTTGCTGGTTACTTAATTAAGGAACGTCTCCGGACGGAAAACCTCCCACCAACCTTACCCTTCCCTGGCTGATTAGCTTGTGGTTAGAGTCTACACTGAACCTCCCGTGGACGATCTATTTGTTAGGAGTCGTCTAGGTCTAAGTCTACCCTAACTTAGGTTAGAATTTTTCTTTTCTTTTCTTCTTTTGTTTGTTTGTTTTGTTTGTTTGTTTGTTTGTTTTTGTTTGTGATTGTGTGATATGGCTTACAATTACAATTCTTTCCATCATAATCCTTATGTCACACACACACCATATTCGGATAATTCCAACCCGGTGTTTATAATATGCACCAACCACATACACCGGGTTGGCCTTATCCGAATCACTACGACCCATACCCCCCATCTAATAATTATAATGTCCAAAATAATTTCAACTCTTTACCGAGTAATTGGGGATTCCAGTACCCCGAGTCAAATTATCAAAATCCTTGTCCATCATATTCACCTTGTCTACAGTATTCATTTCTCGAGTCCACTTCATATACTCCTTTTTCTGAACCACCCATGGAAGAAAAATCTGAGTTGCAAAGGAGTATAGAAGCCAATTTATTGAGAGTTGAGCAACAACTTCAAAAATCATTTGTCTCTCCAATTCCACCGTATTATCAAGAGTCTTACTCAGTTCCACCGCTTCATAATGAACAACCATTTTCCATAGAAACGAGTAATGATTTCTTGTGTGAGTCCACTTTTCCATCATCACACATTTCTGACTCACAATTTCATGACTGCCAAGACAACACTTCCTCTTTCCATCAAAATAATGAAGTCATCAATTATGGAAAGATGCTTGAAGATATGACTAATGCTCAAAATGCTAGAAATCGTGACATAGATTTGATGATCCAATCTCTTCATTCTCATCCTATGTCTAATGTCACTAGCCACTCTGTTAAATCCAAAGAGTCATGTAGTCTTGGAAGTCCAGATTCCATTTCAGCACACTCTAATGAACTTGTCCAACCTTCAGACCCCATAGACATCTTGGCAAGTTTTCCTTTTTCTGAAATTGAACTGGACCATGATTTTGATCCTGAACTTTCACTTTGTGATTCCATTCTTTTTCCTGATTCAATCATGACTTCCATATCCTTACCCACTTTCAATCCATTTCCCAAGTCAAAATTGAATCCAATCCCTATCCATTGTGAAATTGAATCACCAATCTTTTATAATGATCACATAGAACTTGGCCAATTCCATACTTCTGAAATCCCATTGATAAATTGGCAAGTTCTCCACATTTAATTGAACTACATAAGGAATGTGATCTTGAACTCCAACTTTGTGGTTCAATTCTTTTTCCTGATTCCATACTGACTCCGGTATCTTTACCTCACTTCAATCCTTTTCCGGAGTCAACCTTGGATTCTTTCCCAATTCACAATGAAAGTGAATCACCCATCTTTGAGGATCATGTCGAACTTGCCCAATTCTACACTTCTGAAGATACTCTTGACATTTTGGCAAGTTCTCAATCTTGTGAAATTGAACTCAATGAGAAATGTGCCCTTGATTTTCTCGATCTCTTTACTTCTGAAACTGATTGTACAATTCTTAAGGAAGATGTTGACTTAAGTTTTGAAGAATTGTACGGTGATGAGCTTGAATTTCTTGAAATTGGAAGTAAAGATATCACCATAGTAGGTCACATTCCATTGTTGGACAATACATGTGGACTTGAGTTTTCATTTCTTGACTTGGACTCAATTTCTGACCTCACTTCGACTCCTGAACCATCACTGATTTAAATCATAATCCTGAGTCGGAATTCCTTCCAGAGTCCAAGTCAACTGTTCTATCATGTCATATTCCTTTTTGGGACAAGGTAATTGATAAATTTGACTCTGAAATTATTAGGAAAATCTTGAAACTAGATGGGGTCAGGTATTTAATAAAAATCATAAATGCACACATCTTTCTTATGGGTCATATTTCTGATAATTTTGGTGGGTTCCTGAAAACCCAAAGAAAGATGATTGGGCCATGTTTCGTGGACCAATCAGACCACCACCGGAACCACCACCTTAAGGTAATTTTTTTCCTTCCTTTTCCATTTTGTTTCATGCATACATATATCATGATGCATTGAGGACAATGCATGAAATAAGTGTGGGGGAGGGTTTACTAACATAGAGTTTTTAGATTTTCTTTCTTTTACATTTCTTTTACAAAATAAAAAAATAAAAAAATATTAAAATAAAAACTTTTTGAAATAAGAGACAAAGTTTTGTTCTATTTTTAAGAAAATTAAGATGTATCTTAGAGATTAAGAAAGCTTTAATTATGACATCTTAAACCTAGTTGAAGTAATAGATCTTGTTTGAAATTATAGGCTAAGTAAGAAAAATTGGGGAGATATTCTTATCTTGAATTTTTTGCCTTAGATAATATGTACTTTACACTTACACATTTCTTGGGATGGAAATAAAGACCAAAAATGCCATGAAAATGAAAATAAAAAAAAAAAAAAGAAAAAATTATAAATAAAAGATCACTTATTAAGCTGGATAACTATGCCTCAAGAAGCATGGTTACTCACGCCTAACAGTGATCTCACTTATTAAGCTGGATAATTGTGCCTCAAGAAGCATAATTACTCACGCCTAACGGTGATCATAATAAATAATCCCTCTTACTTATGTGGCCTTTTCTACTTGAGACCTTAAACCCGAGGGATGTTTTCTCATCTGGTGCCCTAAGACCATCTGGTTTGGGAGTCATCGGTTAAAGGCTCGCTACAAGGGTAGACTAGAAAGCCTAGACTAAGGGAAGATTAAATAAAAAAAAAAAAGAAAAAAAAATATATATATAAATAATAAATAAATGGCTTTATGGTTGGAGTTGAAATCCCAATCTCTTACTTACACGGTGTGCATATTATCTAGGTTTTATGAAAGATAAAATATTCAATCCAATTCTGAATTCTTACCTTAATTGAAGACAAGATCTTGCATGGAGACTAAGTTTAAGAAAGAATAATTATAGGTGGACTTATGACCTAGGATCACTTATATTTTTGCAAAAATAGTTCGTAAACATGTCTCTTATTCAAAATGCGTTTTCAAAACACTAACATTTGTCTTCTTTCTTTATGGATTTTGTGGGTGTAATCCGCTGAAAACCCTCAGGAGACAACACTCCTCCTCTAGGGTAACCTAGAGGTTTAACGGCTTGTTGCACATGCTCAGTGCAATCGCGTCACCTGCGAAAGTGGTGTAATAAACTGGTAGTATAGATTTTCTTTTCTTTTTCTTTGTTTTGCTCGGGACGAGCAAAAGAATAAGTGTGGGGGTGTAATTAGTATCCAATATTGCATATTTTACATCATAATTCCCATGCATATTACAAATAAATATATGATTTTTAATCCTCTTCTCTACATATTTGCAGGTACACACTTAAAGGAGAGATATCCAAATAATCACTTAATTAACACTAATTAAGTGATTAATCAAGATTAAAGATAAAGCCAAATTCAAATCCAGATCCAGAGAAATCCGCGCAACAAACGAAGATTCTAGATATACCACGTGGCTAACAACCTTGTAACTAATCTCCACCAGAAAGTTGTTAGCCAACGGCCATAAAAGTGCCGTGACTTGCGGCGGATCCACCGCAAAATCCGGGCCGTTGAATCTCAGATTTTGCGCCAACAAACTAGGCTCTCGAAGGTTCTCATCCATGCTATAAATACTCCATGAAGACCTGCGTACAAAAACTGAATGGAGAAGAGAGGAAAGTTAGTGTGTTTGTAATTTTTAGTTGTTTTTCTCTAGGTTTATTTCTTATAGTCCCTCTTCTTCTTCCCTAGAATTCAATGTAAAAGAGAGTGATTGTGAGGGAGAGAGCTTGTGTAATCAAGGGTGACACTTGAAGCAACAAGGATTGATCCATCCTCCTTCCTCTACTTGAAGCTTGGTTCTAGTTCTATGTGCTTTCTTTAATTGCTTTCTTTATTGCTTTCTTTAATTCTTGCAATTTACTTCATGCTTTCTTGTATTTTTCTTATGGCTTGTTGTAGCTAAATTCTTCTCCATGTACTAGTTTACCACTAGATTTGCCATCTTCACTAACTCAAGTGTGATTGCTTTTGTTCATCTTGCAAGTTGTATGATCTTCTCTTCTCCGATGGTTAAACCACCATCTTGCAAGTGAGAAAGTAATTAGGTCAACACGCGAGACGAATCCTACGCTAATGGAGTGACAACATTAGGCAAGCATTCGCTATCAAGGAGTCTAGTAAGTCTTGGCAAGCTAGCAAGGTAAGCTAGTCATGGATTGATTCTTCTTTAAGTTTCATTTCTTTTCTTGTGAATACCAAATCCTCTTCTTGATTTCTTTCCCGACTTTTCCACCATGAACATAGCCATCCTTTCTTTTAGTTTCTTTCCATTTGATTCACTAAGTTTATAAGCAAGAGAAGAATACTCGTTTGTTCACTTCACTACCACACGTAAAGCTTCCATCGCGAGCTCTCCCTGAGATTCGACTCGGTATAGTCCTATACTATAGCGGAGACAAGAAAGGGTACATCAAATACATTCTATACACATAATAAGTACCCTTCTTCGTCTAATCAATTTACAATTGGTATCAGAGCTAAGTGCTCTTGATTTGGGTCTTACAACCTAGAATTAAAGATCCTCATTTTATAGCTAATCACAATATTTATACACACACCATGGATTTCATGTCACCTCCCACTTTTGACATTCTTAACATCCAAACTTGGAAGGTTAAGATGTCTTTGTACCTCAAAGCCTTAGGGATTCATGTTTATTTTGTCACTATTAAGATTCATATTGTTTAAATGGCAAAAATATTGAGGCTAATGCAAAAGCCCTCATGCTTTAAGATCTACCCTAAATGATGATTATTTATCTAGGGTTGCTAATCTTGACTCGGCTTTTGTAGTTTGGAACACCATCATCTCCCTTGGCGAAAATGAACAATATTATGCGGGGAGCGACTCGGATGTTGGAAATGACGCTTCTAACATGTGTTACATGATCCAAGGGGATAACCCCCTTGAGGTAAATACCGAATCCGAGGTAGAAGAGGATGTTGAAATACCTTATAATGAACTAGCATCATTTGTCAACAACTCTTAGAAAAATATGAATTTCTTAAGAAGGATAACAAGAATTTGAAAAAAATTTGATTGCATATTAAAAGAAATGATTCTTTTAAAAATAAAGTTGCATGCATTGAAAAAGAAATGAAAGTTTGAAAAATGAAAATATTTCCTTGCTTTCTAAATTAAATGATCTTTGTGAAGAAAATACTTCTTTGAAAAATAAAATTGTTTTTGTGAAAAAACAAAAAGAGGTTGCTTTAAATGAAAACACTTCTTTGAAAAGAAAAATTGTAGAAAAGAAAAAGAAAATGTTTCTAAAAAGAATAAGAAAAATGATTCTCATTCTCATCATGCTTTACATGCCACTATTATTCAAAATGAGATTAAAATTTTGAAAAATAGAATTGATTGTTTAAGCTCAACTTTGAGCAATTGTGCATTTAACCATAAAAAATTGGAATCCTTGTTTCAAAAGAAACAAGTTCCCCATATTCATGCACATTACCCTCATCCTGCATATGTACATTTTGCATGCCACGATCACACTCATACACATATGCATCTTAGAGTGTACAAGTGTACACATTGTGGCTTTAAAGGCCATTTAGCAAAATTTTGTTATGATAAGATAAATACTTTAATTTTGCTAATAAGAATGTTTTGGCTCCTTATAATACTAACCCTTAAGGACCCAAAAGAAAATAGGTACCAAAATCCCCACCTTTTGTATTTGATATAGTGCGGGCTCTCAACACGACGTGAGAGAGTTGGTGCCTTGATGATGGATGCACATGGACTTGATGGACACAAATTTGATGCACCGCTATCAAGGAGGTTTGGTGGGACAACCACCATGTTTGGAGACTTAGAGTATAGTTCTTATGGTTTGGTAACTATCTCTAAACTCCTAGTTTAGTTTACATGCTTTTCATTGATGATTTCTTTAGCATGTTCATGTTTTTGTACTTCATGTGGTAAATACTAGTTTAAATGTAGTTTTTATCAAAACTAGATATATACTTGTACATGTAGTGAGTCACAAATTGATTCATATATGTTTGCACTTCATTGCTCATTTGTACTCACTATATGGCACATGTATAGCCTAGTTTTGATGATTTTCTCATTTACATTTGTTTTGCCTATTTTCATATTTTACTTCATGTATATGGTATTTTTAGTCAAAACTAATAAATATACATGTATGCCCTTGAGTCATTTGCCTTCATGCAATTATATTATGGACTCTTTTATATTTGGGATATGTATGCATATTGTTAGTTTTAAATCATACATATACCTAGAAGTTTGTTTTTAAGATGAAAAATGAATTTTTATGTTTTTCATCTTTAATTGAAAAATGAATTTTCATGATTTTTGTTTGATAAAATGATATTTGTTTGAACTTCATTGATTATCTTCATGCAAAATGCTAATTACATGATTTTTTATGCACTCACACTTTATTTGTTTATTCATGACTTTGTTTCATGATTATTTTTGAGCCTTATAGATTTCGAGTGTCAAACTTTATGTATTTAGTATGTTTCATGATATATACATATGATTCGTTTTCATATTTTGAAGGATCTTTAACTAGTTTTTTCAAAAATTATTTTAACTAGTTATTGTTCTTCATTTGGTAGTGATTTTCAATGCTAAAAATATTTTCAACACCTATTTTTGAAAACCCTACCTACCCCTTTTAAAGGGAGGATGAATGGACGAGTATGCCTTGTAAGTCTTATTAAAAATCTTTTATCTTGTGCATAAAAAGGGTGGTAATTATGAGTTATATACTTGATTTGCATTGTTATTTTCATTGGTATCTCAATTGATATTTATTTTGTATATGCTCCTATTTTTCTATATATGTATGCTTCACATTTCAAATAATATCAATTTCTATTGGTATTCTCATTTCATACATATATATGATTTGTTTGTGCTTGATTGTCAAGATATTTACATGTTTAAAGTACAAAGTATGCTTATACTAAGCTTAATTCAAATCTTAATTTTCAATTGATTTCTCTATAAGCTTAGCATTATCTTCAATGGTATTTTTTTTCAATTAGTATTTTTATTGATATCAAAATGTACAATATGTTTCAATTGGTATCTATTGATCTATTTATTTCAACTGGTATCCATGAAAATTTATATTGGTATCAAGATATAAAATACTTTCTTTCATTGGTATCAAGATCACAATTTGTATCAAAATTTCATTGTTATTTTAATTGATAAAATGTTTCAATTACAATTAAAAATTCAAAATTTGTAATGTTTTATTTACAATTGATATCTTAAAATTTGATTTATTAAGATATCTCAATTTTGTTTTATTAAGAAAATTAAAGATGTTTTGATGTGTATTGCCTATATGCAAGGGGAGCTTAACATCTCTTCTAACATATAGATTCATGTTGAGTGTATCTTATATTGAGGAGCTTGACAACTCTTCTTTATGCGGTACACGTGTGTAGGGGAGCTTCACATCTCCTCTTATGCATTGCATATTATGCGTTATGTGAGTTAGGGCTTGTCATCCCTTCTTTATGTAATGCATATATGTAGAGAAGTTAACTTAGCGTCTTCCTCTTCATGAATGTATATCGCATATATCTCTTTATTGATTGATTTGAGTTCACCTCTTTGTTGATTTCTTATTGTTTCTAACAAAGAGGGGGAGAACATTGTTTTGTGTTTACTTTAACTCCTTTGTTGATGATTGACAAAAAGGGGGAGAAGTATTTTAGTATATATGCATGTTTTCCTTACTTTATACATAAAGGGGGAGAAAGATTTCTTGTTTATGCATATTGTTTTGTTTTACAAAAGGAGAATAGAATTTGATGAGTTTTATGCTTGATTGACATGTTTATCTCCTTATGTTTGCATACATGTTTCATGTGCTTTATTACCATAGCTTATTGCTTATTTGTTATGCATGAGTTAAGGGGGAGCTTCTTTGAAGTTTTACTTTAATCCATGCATATATAACTCCATGAGTTTTGTCATCATCAAAAAGGGGAGATTGTTGGCCCAAAGGCCCATCACTCTAGTTTTGATGATGATCAACTCATGTATTTATAGTACTAATGATCTTGTGTTTATTTAGTCTCAGATTTGTGATCAAGATCTTAGTAGGTGTGTAGCTTCAACAAAGGATTTAAAGTCAAGTTTTGGAGCTAGCACGGTTTGATTCAAGAGCCTATGCATCAAGACCACATCTAGTACTCAAGAGGAGTCTAGCACTTTAGATCAAGTTTGGACCAAGTCAAGAGATGAGAAGATTTCAAGTGAAGACCTTCAAGATCAAGGCTTGTGTCTAGGTTTGTTTTTATTAAGATTTTATTTTTAGATAAAATGTAAAGGATAGAATAGTTGGGGGATTGCTAAAGTATACCATATACACACACACTCTTGATTTAGATGAGTTTTCATAAAAGAATTTTCATTTTGGAAAAGAATTTTCATTTTGACAAAATATTGGTTTGATTTTTAGAATTCAAAGTATATATGTTTTAACCAAAATCATATTTAGTGCTTATTGTCAAAAACATAGATATTGTATCATGTATGTGTAGTGGATCATATCCATACACTCTATGGTTTAAAAGTGTTTAAAATATCTTATTTTTGTATTTGAAGAAGTTTTGGAAAAATCTATTTTGGAAAAATACAGATTTTGTTTTTATCCAAAATTTATAAGTTACAAAAATAGTTCAAAGTGTTTGTAACATGTCTTGATTTTACTCAAACATGTTTATATATCAAAGTATTACACTGAAACTATTTTTGTAGATTTTTCATGAATTTATGGGATTTAATTTAAAATAAAAACCTAAGTTTTATTTCCTGTAAAAGGGCTGCCAGGCTCTGGCGGTCGACCGACCGGTTGACCGGACCAGGAGCCGGTCGACCGGACCGGTTGACCGGACGTGCACAAGAACGTGCACAGGCCATGTCAGTTGGCCGGTCAACCGAGCGGTCGACCGACTGAAGCCAACCCACTCTCGGGTTGCCCCGGTCGACCGGGCGGTCGACCGGCCAGACAGCCGTTGCTCTCTAGTTCAGAGCCCGGTCGACCAGGCGGTCGACCGGAAGGCTCAACGGTCAGAAATTTGACCATTGGATGGTCGACCGGCAAGTCGACCGGAAGGCCATTATTGGCCTAGTCAGCTGCCAACGGGCAGAATTCTTTTGGGGGTTATAAATACCCCATTTGAGGCCAGTTTTTGGTAAGATTTTGAGAAGAGTTTTGGACTAGTCTTGCATACCCATTTTAGTGGTTATATCCACATGTTTTAGAGCTACATGTTCAAAATCAAAGAGTGTATATCAAGAGTGTTTTGAAAAGTGATTTCTTGTGTTTTCTACCATAATTTCCATCGTAGTTTTTCTCACAAACACTTGAGCTATCCATTGACATATTCATCCTATAGAAGTGTTATTGTGAGATTGTTTTTAGGTGATTAAAGTGTTGTGATCACCAAAGACTTCATCTTTGCTTTGAGGAGGCGGACGTGTGTGTTCGCATTGTTTCGAGTTCGTGTGTGAACTTGGTGTTTGAGGTGCGGCCTCGGCCAGCTTGTGGGCTTGCGGTGTGTTCGGGACTAGAGAGTCAAAAGAGTTCAAGTATGAACTCGCCTTGTAGGTGTTGCGGCACCGAGTTATCCGGTGGGATCGGTTTTTAGTGGAAATCCTTCATAGTGTTGAAGGCGGGGACGTAGAGCAAGTGTGCTCGAACCTCGAAACAAATCTCCCGTGTTTGCGATTGCTCTCTCTCTATCTCTTACTTGTCTTTATATCTTACATGCTCGTATTGTCTTTATCTTTATATGCTTGATATATTGTGTGCTTAATTGTTATATGCTTGGAGATTATTTGCTAACACTTGTATTCAACCAAGAGAGCCAACGCGGCACCTCAACTCTTATTTAGAGGAATCTTGAGGAGTTAGTCCAGAGCCCTTCACGGGAAATCCGGCTACACTCTTGTGTTATATGTGGTGTTTAGTTTAATAAGTTTTAATTCCGCATTTATTGACCATTAGATTAGCTCATCACCTATTCACCCCCCCTCTAAGTGATTTACAGTAATTGTTAGGGGTTAATGTATAAATGTCCCATAAAAAATAATATAAAATTAAAAATGAAGAAATTAGAAAAGAAATGAATTTAGAAAAGAAAGAAAAGGAAAAATCAGATGAGAGAGAAAATATTTTATTAAATAATTATTTAAAAAGAAAAAATATGAAATTTCTAGAGTAGAATCTAGTGTCAGTGTAGAGTCTCGTGCAAAATATTTCTGGCCAAACAGAGGAAAACACGCACATGAAATGACAAGAACAAATTCAAAACATCAAAAATCGCAAAAGAATATGTATTCTGGAATCAGGGTATTACATTAGAAATACAGTTTGACTCTGATGAGCATAATTTTACCATATTTTCATACTCTTATTTATCTATTATTTGTATATATATAATGCTACTCAGGCATATCTGATTGAATTTTGCAGGAAACAGGTAAAGAAAAGAGAAGAGGAATTTGGTTGCTTTCAGTAATAAAATCACGCAATTTGTAAAAGATTGAGAGTTGTTTTCCAAATATGTTACGGTGCTTTGGCCATAACTTTAGCTACAAGAATCCGAAAGAAGTCATTCAAGATGTTTACGGAAAGAGAATTCGAAAATTTACAACTTTGGTGTTGAGAGTTTTTGCTGATTCGACTGTTTGATTTCCCGTATTATTTTACGGAATCAGCCTGAGTCAAAACTGATTTAATATGTAATATTTATAATTTGAGGACTTTTATGTAAAATCTTCTTATTATATATGGAGGAGAAGGGGCTGGGTGAACTTGTGCCAGGATAATCAAGCCTTTGATTTTGGCCGAATTTGGCCCTATTTTTGGCCACATTTGCCTTGCTTTTGGCTGCCAGATTTTGGGCCACATTTTGTTTTGTTCTACAGAATTATTTTGTTCATCTCTTTTCATGGAGCTTGATTAATTTTGTTATGTACCTTTGATTCCATTTTCATCTCCTTGTGTCTATCATTGTGGGGCATTGATTTCCATCCCTTGCGTTGTGTGTATAAAGAGAAGAAAGGAAGCCTGCGTTCTTTGCTTGCCACGCACAACGAAGAACAGCGCGGGGCTGGTGAGGCTCGGGGCTTCTCGACCCGCACCGAGGCAGTTGTGCCTTTGGTGGGGTCCACGGTCTTGTAGCAAGCAGCAGAGTTGCTTCAATACATGGGAGTGGGTCCACATCCACATCCACGTGAAGGATATGGTGAAGAAACAGGTAAGTTGATCAAGTAAATTAGTTTGCTAATTAATTTGTTCGTTTTAGTTTGATTTAGTTAATTAACTGATGCCATATTACTTAGATGAAATTGATTCAGTGTTTTAATTGATTTAGTTATTTTATTTGGTTTAACCAATTGCTTAAGGATTTAATTATATTCTATTTATTAAATTTATTAACTTATTAATGTGTAGCTAAATCTCTGCGGGTAACTACGGAAGATGAACCATGAGTAAATTCTTGTGAACCAAGTTCATCCTCCTATCTATGACTGTATGCACACCAATTCACCTACTACTTTTAGGAGATTATTTCTAGAACGACTGGTTATTTGACAGGCTATGTATCGGGGGTTAATGGTCCATGCTTAGGGTTTTGTTGCCTTTATGTTATTTGTTTAATTTAGTTAATTTACCTTTGATGGATCATGTAACTGGATAATACCCTGTGCTTAAATCTAGTGTTCAGACTTAGTTTGCCTGTTTGAAGTAGAGATTTTGGTGAGTAACAACAGACTATCATGGAGAAACGAGATTGACTGCTTAATTCTAGTTAGGAAATTCGACCCTAGGTGCTTGATTTCTTAGATTGATAATTAGTTCCACCCAAATCCCAAAACTCTTTAACCCAATTCGCCTAAAAGTGTTGAAACCGTAAGAACCACCTGTCCCTGTGGATCGACCCTCAAGTGCTACATCGAACAATCGTGCGCTTGCGGTTAATTTAAAACGAGGAGACAGAATCTCCCCATCAGACTCCTTACCTTGAGTAATAACAATTTTTTGAATAGAGACTAAGTTTAGGAATAAAAAATTCAGTTTTCTTATAACTTATAGATTACTTGAATTTTTACAATAATACTTCAAATATTTTCTATCTTTTCAAAATGCTTTTCGAAAATACTAACATTTTGTTTCTCTTTCTTTATGGATTTTGCTGGTGTAATCCACTAAAACCCTCATGAGACAAACTTATCATCTGGTGTAACTTATTGGTTTAATGGTTTGTTACACATGCTAAGTACAACCGTGACTCCTACAAAAGTGAGTTAGATGAGGTTATCTGTATTTTTTCTTTTTATTTGTTTTGCTCGAGGACGAGCAAAAAATAGTTATAGGAGTGTAATTGTACACATAATTTACATATTTAATATTACATTCTCACATTTATTTTTAATAAAATTTGCTAATTCAATACTTTATTGTTTAAATATGTACATACCCTGTTTAGTGGAGAAGGAGAGGAAACGAGCCTAAAAGCTCACTTAAATTCAGATTTAAATGAGCTGAATTTAAAATCAAGAATTGCGACAGAAGATCTAAGGAGATCAGAGCAAACCGGAGCAGATAATACCAAATAGAAACTGGTTAAATTCAAATTTATTTGGATTTATTCGGTCAGCTTGAGGATTAACAGAGATGTCGCCAAATCTAGAGAATAAATTGAAAATCTAATTGGATAAAAGGAAGTATCAAAGCATCAACGAGTTACGGCCTCGGGATCAAGCCATTTGGCCTTACAGTCAGGGAAAGTTGTAGAGAGTGGGAACAAGTGTGAGAGAAGATGGAGGAGAAGTTAGAAAGATTGGGAGAAAGTGGGGGAATTAAAGTTATTAAAGTGGGGGGTTAAATATAAAAGTGTGAGAGTAAATACAACAAATAAGTGTGGCACCTTGGTAAAGTCATTGGACTCTTGAATATGAGTGCTTGGGTTCAAAACTTGGTGTTAGAAAAAATAAGAATGATACTTTTTATTTTCATTTCATTTTAAGTGATAAGCCATTTTACATCGATTTGGTCCTAATCCCAATTCATTTCAATTCATTTTTTTTTATACTTTCTTTTATTAAACAATTGTTAACCACTTTAATTACTATAATATAAAATTATTATATAGTATTTACTACGGTATTAGTGAACATGAATATTACAATTATCTTAAGTTTTTGAGTTCTCTGGCTCTTCAGAAGAAGACTCAGGATTGTCATATTTGAAGTTGTTCTCTTCAGAAGTTAAGTTTTCACCCTCTTTCTCTTTACTTTTGCCTTTGCTAGAAGAAGCTTAAGTGTCGGAGGTCACTGTCGTTACAGATCTAAAAGAGGTTCAAATGTAAATAACTCATCCTCACAAATCAATAGATAAAAAAATAAATTATAGTATTTGTTTTCTTATTGGACCAAACCTCATTGCTTTGGATGATCAGATGCCTCCAACACCCTCATGGTTCCACCTCCATTAACCTCATAATCACCTCTCACACTAGCAAGTACAAATTTCCTCACCTCGAACTCCGTCCACCTATCCTCCTTTTTCTATACAAGACCTTATTTGTAGCA
Organism: Agave tequilana; assembly: GCA_038442645.1. Lineage (NCBI taxonomy): Eukaryota > Viridiplantae > Streptophyta > Magnoliopsida > Asparagales > Asparagaceae > Agave > Agave tequilana. The sequence goes on along the minus strand of JAVJIF010019476.1, from coordinate 6,793 downwards.
CATGGCTCCTTTACCATACTTGTTTGTGAACAATAGATTTTTCTATTTTTTTAAGGATTAGGGATTTGAAAACATTAGGTTTTTCTATTTTTTTGACTTGTGGGAATAGAAAAAACCTATTGTTCACAAATCCCTCTAAAATCCCCAAAAAATAGAAAAAACCTACTGTTACAAATGAGCTTAACAGGAATCAATCTGACAACTAATCAAGATCACTGAGATATCAACAATCTAATTGGCCAGGTCGGCAAATATCAGGTGGGAGGTTTTCCGTTCAATAGAACGTTCCTTAATTTAAGAACCACATTTCAATTTCCTTCCTTGGTTTAAACACCAATTAGACTGAATATAAATCAGTCTCGATATACTGTAAAGTATATCCCCTGTATAAATGACTTAATCCACTTATACAGTATTTGGAGTGAGGTACGCTTAGAGCGAATCTCCTTAAGACAATTACGTCCCCCGCACCGGTGCTAACGGGATAATGGACGCTGGTCTCCCAAGATACAACACTCCTTCACGGTATTTGGATAGCACTACCAAATCACCGTACGGTCGAACCGTAGTCAACCAGTACCTTCCACAGGATCGTTGAAGCAGCGGTACAAGGACAAATTTCAGATAAATATTTGCCTTTACTTTGGAGTAGCACCCACTGTTGAGGACGAAGGAAGGTTGAAGAATATTCTTCTTCAGAAGTCCCAGATTCAAACAACAATTCTATAAAAGAATCTGTTGAATTTTCTGAGCCTTTTTTCAAAACGAATTTTGCAGAATCTCCTTTGGAAGTCGCTTCAGAAACTGAGTTACGGATTTCCCACTTCTCGCTGGAAGTCGCTTTGGAACTTTACTTCCCAGTTCAGAACGCAGGCTTGCTTCTGCTTCAGAACTCAGATAGAAAGAGAGAGAGTTGTTTACTTGGTGTTGGTGTGTCTTTCAATTGAGAATCTGGAGCGCTATTTATAGCGTTCCAGGAGGGGCCAACGGGTTCGAACCCAACGAAAGGGTGCAACCTTTCGACCCAGCAGTCGTATCTGTTGGCAGCCCAACAGTCGCAACTGTTGGCAGTCCAACTGACGCGGAGAGGTCTTGTTGGCGGGCGGTTTGGATCCGGAGTGGAGCGGGTCCGGTTCGGGTAGTGGAGCGGATGCTCGCAACCCATACCCGGAGACCTGATTCAAAAAGAACCAGGCCGGGTAAGGAACCCGAACCCGAACCTAGACCCAGACCCGGACCCGGACCCGAGCCCGGTCCGGTCCCGGCACCGGCGCCGTCGCTGGCCGGCCGCCGCCGCCGCCAGCGGCGGCGCGGGCGGGCATAGATCCCTCCCAATCGCGCGCGAAAACTCCAAGTACCCAAAGGGCACGCCCTTTGTTCTCAATTTTCTCTATTTATACACCACAAACTTCCATCTCATGGTCAATGTGGGACTAAATGCTTTTAGCTACCTTTAGTCCCGTTTTGGCTTTGAATTAGGCAATCTTTAGACTTTAAATATCTCATTCATTCGAAGTCAGAATTGAACATATGAATATACCACGTTCATCCCCAATGGAAGGAGAACACACTCCAACCATCATCCAATTGATTCGATCAACGGATCTCGCCATAATTCAACTTGAAGATTCATACTTATATTCTTCAATTCCAACAATCCCCCACAATGAATGGAGATTCAAGGAAATGACACAAAAGAGACTGACTCTATTGTGAAAGGTACTTGAGAAAAGAAACTGCATAAGGATAGGTGAAGTAGGTCTTGAACCTTCCATAGCGAAAGCTTTATCGGACTTACTGGCTAATCAGTGAACTAGGTCTTAAACTGTTAGCCGTTAGTGTAAGCCAAGTCAACAAGCTTCGCACAGTGACTTTCCAAATTAACTTTGGTTCTCGGTTGTATCCGTTTTGGCCCTGGACATTCTTGGTTTCAGAGAGTATCTTTAGGGAATAACAGCCTCCATAGAAATTCCCAAAGAGCCGATCCAACTCTATACTTAGGTGATGGACCTATTAAGAGTAGTTACTCTACTCCACTTGTTTAGTAACAAGATATAGGCATCATTAAAAGCGTTAAGCTTACCCTTAATCCACTTGTAGAAAAGCACTTATGTGCACCTTTGGAATGGATTGGAGTCAAGCTCCCAAGTGCTTACTTGCTGACTCAATCATAACTAGTTTTTCCTCTTGAACTTAGTCCGTGGGATCTCCAGTCGCTAAGTGAGGTTTCCATTAAGCTGACTCGGTAAGGTTAGGCTTTTAGACCCATTCCCCTCGATGCGCAGTTTATACGCTCTCCACTTAAACTTTTAGTATGCTGATCCGCTAAATTATCCTTTGACGATACAAAGTCAATAGAGATAATTCCATTTGAGAGCAACTGCTTCACGGTATTATGTCTACAACGAATATGTCTAGACTTACCGTTGTATATAACATTTTGTGCCCTAGATATAGCTGCTTGATTATCGCAGTGTATACATATAGGGGGCATTGGCTTTTGCCATAATGGTATATCTTCTAAGAATTGTCGAAGCCATTCTGCTTCTTCTCCAGCCTTATCTAAGGCTATGAATTCCGATTCCATAGTGGAACGGGCAAAATGTTTGCTTAGAAGACTTCCATGATACCGCTGCTCCTGCTACAGTAAATACGTATCCGCTAGTTGATTTTGATTCCTCAGAATCTGCAATCCAATTAGCATCACTGTATCCTTCCAGTACAGGTGGATAATGTCCATATCTCAAGGCATATTCCTTTGTATGTGATACACAACCCAATACTCGTAGTAGAGCGGTCCAATGTAGATCACTAGGATTGCTAGTGTATCTACTTAACTTGCTTACAGCGTAAGCAATATCGGGTCTAGTGCAATTCATCAAATACATTAGACTTCCGATAATCTGAGAATACTCCAACTGGCGTATTCCAGTTCCTGTATCCTTATGAAGGTAGACGTGTGGGAGAAAAGGATTTGTATTCTCCTTTATCCCATGATCCTTGAATCTTTCTATCATCTTATCCACGTAGTGAGATTGAGATAGACTGATTCCATCTGGTGTTCTGGTGATTTTAATTCATAAAATTACATCAGCAACCCCCAGATCCTTCATATCAAAACTGTTGGATAACATTCGTTTAGTGGGCTTAATAATCTCAATATTAGTCCCAAGTATCAACATGTCGTCTACATAAAGACAAACAATGATACATGCATTTTCAACTGTTTTAGTGTACACATACTTATCGCATTCATTGATAGTGAATCCATCTTTGATCATGACACTATCAAATTTCTCATGCCATTATTTTTGAGCCTGCTTTAAACCGTATAAGGATTTTATCAATTTACACACCTTGTGTTCTTGGCCTTGACTATAAATCCTTCAGGTTTGCTCCATATAAATTTCTTCATTTAATTCACCATTTAAGAATGCAGTCTTGACATCCATTTGATGGATATCTAAGTTATGCAATACTGCAATTGCAATCAACATCCGAATGGACGTTATTCTTGTTACTGGTGAATAAGTATCGAAGTAGTCAAGTTCTTCTTTTTGTCGATAACCCTTGGCTACTAATCTAGACTTGTACTTATCGATAGATCCATCGGGTTTTAATTTTCGTTTGAAAATCCACTTACACCCAATTGGTTCACTGCCAGGAGGCAAGTTTACCAATTCCCAAGTATGATTACTTAGTATGGATTCTATTTCGCTATTTACAGCTTCTTTCCACATTTGTGCTTCTGGGGTTGACATAGCCTCTTTAAATGTTTGAGGCTCGCTCTCAATAGCGTATGCTATGAAATCTGGACCAAAAGATTTTGAGATTCTATATCTCTGACTTCTTCTTGGTTCATGATTGGTCGCTAATGTTGCATATTTAATATCATATTTTCATACTTATTATAGAATAAAAGTGCATTGTCCTAATTAATTGTTTAATTTATTTGCAGGCCCAATCTTTAAGGAGATAAAGAGAAATGAGCCCAAAGCCCACCAAAATTCTGAATTAAATCAGAATTAATTCGCACTAAGAAAATCAAGACAAAATCAAGAGGTTGAAAATCGGTTGAGAAGAATCCTCTCAGAATCGATCGGTTAAAGCCAAGAATCCAAGGCCATTTCGTCAGAATCCGGGACTCAAACTGAACATCCAACTCCAGATAAAATCAGAGGGCGAAACCGGGGAGACCCACCAATAGGGTGTGGCCACCTGGCCACACCCTGGCCGCGGAAACACGGCCCAAGCCGCGTTTCCGCGGCAATGTTGGGAGTTAGGGGGAGCGTTTGCTCCCCCGATCTCCCCGGGATCCTGCATACTGGTTTTGGCCTATAAAAGGCCATTCTTTGTGCTGAAAAATGGACGACAATGTAGAGATAGGATTTAGACTGGTTTTTCATTTCTTAGTTTAGGTTTTTGTTTTTCTTTTTCATGTAATTTTAGTTTTCATTTATGTAATTCAGAGGAGATCGACTTTCATCGAAGAACAAGAATGAAGCTTGAGCTAAAAGTGACAATGGTGTAAGGTTTATTTCTTTTCTTTGATCGTTATGAAATCGAATCGATGTTCTTTCTTTGTATGTACTTCTTTTTAGTTTTCTTCGTCTTCTTCTTCTCTACTTCACTTTTCTTTTGGTACAACTGTCTTCCAAGTGAGTCTAAAGCATCGAAAGAGCCTTGCCTTTGCGAGTGCCACCGATAGCTCATGACGATGGAATTGTGAGTCTCTCTGTATCATTTCATGCTTGAGAATCTTGATGATGTAATGTGGAAGAGACCAAAAATTGACTCTTATGGGCTATGCGCTGATTGCCTCTAATTCAAGGTAATATCGTCGCAAAGACTCAAGGTAAGCTTTTGGTGAAAAGAAGGTGAGTAATCATTTGTATTTCTTTTCTTTTATTTCTGTAAATTAAATCACAAACACCATATCTTCCAAATCACTTCTTTTCACTTCCTTGTAAATAATCTTTGTACATAGTCGCTTTCGCCGTTTTCGATTTTCTCCACCTTCTTCATCTCTCATTTTCATCTAACTTTAACTAATTCTTTTCCATTTTCTTAACTTAAAAACAGAGAAGAACTCTCGTTTTGTTTTCATAGTGATTTCAATAAAGAACGTAAACGCTTCTATCGCAAAACCCTCCTTGTGGATCACGACCCGCATAGCCACTTGCTATCGTGGAAGAATTGAGCACTTGCACATCCTAATCTTAAGTTCTGTAATTCCGTATTTTGTGTGCAGGTTTAACCCCAATCAAATTTTGGCGCCGTTGCCGGGGAGGGTAACGTTGTTTTTATTGAAATCTGATTTTTCTTGAAAATTTTTTAGAACTAAAACGAACTTTCTTCTCTGTTGCAGGTTAAAGGGCAAGCAAAGCAGGAAATTAAAGTTGCAGTAACATATAAGTGGCCTTGGGCCTCTGCTCTAGAAAGCAGAGACCAAGTGCCCTCTGCTTTGCCGCGGATCCGCGGCCAAAGCCGGGAAAACGCGGCAAAAAGAAGTGGACTACTAACTGTCTTTTTGCGGGGCTGCTTGCTTTGCAAATTCTAGTTTTCTGCAACTTTACTTTTTCTTATATGCCATCACATAAGCCTGCTAATAATCAACAGTAAAACGTTTGTTGAAAAGCTAAAAAAAATTGATTAGACGTTTGCATTTTTAGGCACTTGTCTTTTCAATTCATTTTCTTTACTGTTTGAAGAGTGCTGGAGCAAGGTACGTACGCATTACATTCAGAATAGGACTCATTTCTTGGTTGATTTATGTCGCTTTGAGTGAATCTTATTTATCTTGTACACTTGCACAAATTGATTTTAAGGGCACCACCCATTAACAAGATAAGGTGGGGATTTAATCACCCTTCCTTAGCCCAAAAATCAGATTCCAAGCACTCACTAACCCAAGCCTAACTAAAAATGAGTAGACGTTGGCCCTAGGGACATCTCGGACTCAATTAGGAGATTATCCTAAGGGGGAAAGGTATTGGAATTTGACTCCTGCCAAATCAGTGTCTAGGAAAGGGATTAAGGGCCGAAAGCCTGAAGATTGGTGGTTATTTAATTAAGGAACGTCTTTGACGGAAAACCTCCCACCAATCTTGCTCTGACCTGGCTGATTAGCTTGTGGTCAAAGTCTGCATTAGCCTCCCGTGGACAGTCTAATCAGTTAGGAGTCGTCTAGGTCATAGTCTACCCTAACTTAGTTAGAATTTTCTCTTTTTATTTGTTTGCTTATTTGTTTGTTTTTTCTTTCTTTTTTGCATTCTATTGTGTGATATGGCTTATAATAATAATTTTTTCAACTTTAATAATAATCCATATTACACACCGAGTTCATTTTCAGATATTACCAACCCGGCATATCATGACTTTAACCAACCTAGTGTGCCGGATTGGTCTTATCCGAATCAATATAACCCATACCCCTATTCTAATAACTATAATTTCCATAATGATTTCAACTCTTCACAGAGTCAGTGGGAATTCACCTCCCCCGAGTCCAATTTTCAACCAACTTGTCCTCCTTCTCCACCTAGTCCACAATATCCCCAAGAGTCATACTCAGTTCCACCAGTCCAAAATAGAAAACCATCAATTTTGGAAAGGTATGTGTGAGTCCAAACAACAATCACAAATCTAATGGACTCACAATTTCACTACACTTCCAGATAATTCTTCATCTTTTCATCACAACAATGAACCTATCAACTATGAAAAGATGCTTGAAGTCATGACTCATGCTCAAAATGCTCGAAATCGTGACATAGATATGATGGTCGAATCT